>CAVNYN010290477.1:4853-25898 GCA_963692815.1 Nyctanthes arbor-tristis | reverse complement strand
CAATTCCAAACAATCATAAAAAGAGATTTATTGGAGAGAATGTACAAGCAATTCTCCAAATGAAAACACACGAACAGAGAGAGAGAGAGAGAGAGAGACTATATGATTGCATCCATTATATATTCTGCGATGGAAGAAGGCACGAACAGCATAACAAAGAGGGGTAACCAGACTTGACGTTGGATTTCGGCACAAATAGTACTAGGCTGACTAGATACCAAACATATGGATTGATAAAAGAAACCGCATATATACAATGATTTTCTAATCATTGGATTTCGGAATCAGGCAAGAGATCATATGCCTACAAGCAGGCTCAATGCCAAATACCCCAAATATTGTTTTTAATGTAAACCTTGCGCTTCCCAGACTTTTGTATTGATGCAAGTTAGTCCTAAAGGTTTTCGGATTTTGCAATTTGATCCCTAAAATTCTAGAATATTGCATCTCAGATTTTTAATTTTTTGGAAAGTAAAATTCAATCGCCAAAATTCTAGATGGGTGCAATTTAGTCCTTAAACTTTCAGATTTTAGAAGCTGATCATTGAACTTTTAGATTTGTGCACCTGGGATTAGATTGGGTGCAATTTGATCAATTTATGTTTTGGTGATTAGTTGGGTTTTCCTTTTGCCTTCTGGGATTCTCACTTAAAAAAAATTAAAAAAATTACTGCCATATAGCAACGTACTTAGAGAGCTTGGCAACCCTCTCATCTTTGTTGACTGGCAATGTTGTTCTCCTGGTGATTTTGTCACATTCTTAATTGCTTCTCCTATCTCACTGTGGTCTGTCATCTTTCGTCATCTTTTCTGGCTGCCAGGGGCGTAGGCAGCATATGAAAAAGTAGGGGTAGCCTGATAAAAAAATCAAGGAAGACATTTATATAAATACTAATTTTTCAAAACATTACATAACTATGAGTGCTTCGCAAAAAGTGTTCAATTACCCTAAATCTACTATTAGCCTGAAAAGTAAGTTGAACCCGATAATTTTTTACTTTTAACTTCATCTACTAGCAAGAAACTCATCATCCATTTTGTTGCGAACTGCACATGTTTCATTACCGAAAATACTCTCAGTTGTGGCCATAGAAAACTCATCATCCATTTTCTTGCCAAGAGACAATTGTGTGGCCATAATAAAATCTATATTATCAAGGTATTTAACAGAATCAACTAGAAAATTATCTTTTAAGGCTAAACCATAAGATAAAATTGAAACCACCAATAAGCCAAAAATAAAAAGGATTACAAGTGCCTAATAATGAACAATGCAAGCCCAAATCTCCACAACATTCAAGAACTATTATTCACAAATCACAATTTAAGTAGAATGAAGAGAATGAAGTGGCTAACAAAAATAAATTATATTCTTGGGTATTCACCAAGAAGGGAGCAAGATGACTAGAAGCTGATTTCAGTGTGGTTATAGATGTATAACATTCTTCTATTTGCTAATGAGCAGGGGATATCAGAGCAGAAGTTAACAACTGTTGCTGCAAAGAACAAATTGAAATTAATTGAGGAAAACTAGTGCTAAAATCTTCAGAATATTGTTTATCAAATCAAACAGACCCAATGTTGTGAACCTAATAACTGATTTTGATCTTGTTTTATCTAGTCTAAAAACCAACATATAGTTTTGTACTCTTTAGGGAAAATTCTCAGACCAACAGATTCTCTTCAGGAAAAATTAGCAAAAGCGGGATTACAATAGTGATTAACTCATTATCAAACCACAATTTCAATTAGGGCAAAGTTAGCAAAAAGTCAGGAATCAAAGATTTGATTAGGGTAAAAATTGCAAATAACTTTGGTGGACCATACTTGAAATGGACATAAGAAATCTGGTGCCCAGAATTTGTGGATGAGCCGGAAAGAGGAGAGAACCCGGTTCCCGGTCGCATAGATGAGGGTCATATTCTCAAGATTCCATACCGTTGTATATTTTCATTCTTTAATTTTCATTGTAAAAGTGGGAAGAGGGAGGAAACGATTGAAGGAGATAACTTCTTGTCAATAAATTGGAAAAGACGAAAGTTGAAAGAGGGAAATTCTTCAATTCTTCCTCATCTTCAATTAGGGATCAGGGAACCGGGAAAGGGAGTAAGGACTGACGATGGAATTCGAATGGGAGAGTTCAATTGGTATGGTAAACAGATTGGGTTGTTTATGTTGGGCTGGTTAGGAATTTTACTCCCCCGAGCCCAAACATTACTCCAATGCTGAACCATCTTTTTTTTTCTTTTTAATTATAAATTTTTTCAAAGAGTCTGGCCCAAAAATGGGGTGTGCCATGGACCAGGGGAGCACCCCCTGGATCCGCCCCTGCTGGCTGCCACCCTTTGCTTTGTCATACCTAGGGGGCCGAACCTTCTGTATTTGGTGAGTTACTCTTTTGGTGCCAACTTAAACTGTCTGCTCAGTGGTATTCAGTAACCTTTTCTGGAATTATGTGACACTTTATTTTAATCTACTCAAGTCATCTGGTTACTTGATTTAGTCTCTCCCTCCCCCCTCTCTCTTAGGTCAACATTAAAAGTCCATCCACTGCGCATACAAGAATCAACGGGTTACTTGGTGCACAACTCTTTTCCGCGCATAGAATTATACTTCACACATGTTACTCAAGTTACCCCTTTGGGAAGGACGATTAATCCGGATGAGGATTAGACTTGGTAGAAATTGGAGGATTTCATCATAATTCTGGTTGATTGATGTTAAACTTGAGTGGAGAGTTGGAATTGTTTTTCCAATTAGAATTAATATAGGTCTAGAATATCTTAGGTATGTTATCTTTTGGTTATTTTGTTTTCTATAATAATTCCGATTATATTATTATTAAAGGCTTCAATCCCGAAGATCAATAAAAGATGGCCCATTATTTCAACTACAACGAATCAATGATTGGGGGAAATGCACATTTTTGCTTACATGAAGTAGAAATTAGTGCTATCCTTCACTTTTAGTTAGTGGATGAATGATGAGGAGAAAATTTATGCTAAGGAAGAAATCAGTGATGATAATACTCCTTTTAACTTCTATGGATTTCTAAATTTATTAGTTGGACTAATATGCATTGTCAATCGGAACTAAGAAATATAAAAGTTTAGGAAGAAGAAGATAGCTATGTCTTTATATTCTTTCCTATGAAGTGCATGCACATTTCTAGGATGGCTTGTATCGGAAAATGCATCTGAGATACCATGTGGCATGCCGTATTTTTTATATACACTGCTAAATTTTTTATACACCTTGAATAGGTATTCAATCGATCACATTGCTTGTCCTTGTATTTATGATTTTCAATTTCTTACATGCAAGGCATATGTCAAGGGACAAGTTGAACTTAATTTTTTTTTATTAATTTTGGAATGCAGAAGTAGGTAAAGTTACTACTGTTGGCAAAAAATGAAACTACATTAGCTCCTATAATAATTACCCTTTTGTGATTAACTTCCTACAATCTGCTCTTGCGTATTGCAATCATTGAAGTATAGCTATGTGTAACTCTTAAATTATGTTCCTCCAGTTGTTTTTCAAACTGTCCATCATATTATGTATTCGAAATTTGCGCATATGAAATTTTGAAACGGCCTTGTCGGGGTGATTTGTAATGATATATCTTTGGATGGGTGTAAAAGCTATCAAAGTGGAGTATATGATATGTCTTTTTCAGGATTGTATTTGGATCTCCATTTCACATAGGTTCTGGATCAACAAGTGGGGTGGGCTCTTTTTTTTTGGGGGGTGGGTGTTAACGCTATGAACTTGCGACCATCAGCTTTAAATTCCGTACCTATGACGTGGAATTCTTCTTAGCTGATTGTCCTCATCAGTCCTTGATCAATATTGAAATATGATTTTTATTGTTATGTTAATTGCTTTCTTTTCCCATGCTTATTAGGTTTTATTCTTGAAATTTTATCTGCTTTTATGCATTTCTGATGAAATACAAATTGTTTCAGCTGCTGTTGTCCAACTTAAGACCATCACCAGTGCTCTTTCAGCAGAAGAAAAATTGTCAAATTCTATGGTGGAGAAAACTGGAATTTTGCAAAAGATTCTTGTTCATGTGGTGTCCGTCATTTGTAATTTTATTGGTTTATGCTCTGACCTGGAAGAAGAGGTTACATCGAATAGCAACAAAATGGAATTGTTTTTAGCAAGCGGGGAAGCATCTAGTGAACCTTCGAGTATTGCAGAATCGCAAGTTTCTGAAGCAACTTTGTTATGGCATCAGAAATCAGTTGTTTCAGTTGTGGAAGCTGGAGGTCTTAATTGGTTAGTAGGTAAGGTATGCATTTTTAGCTTTCTGTTCATTTGTTAACCTGTCAATATGAACTAAAATTAGTGCAAGTTGGAGCTGAACTTTCAGGACATATGATGAGTATCACTAGCCTCCTAATGAGGTCCTGTTGGAGAACATGTTTCTCTAATGTGTTCTAGAGTTGGTCACTTGAATATGTGTTTAAAGATTTATAATATAATCACCAAAATCTGTTAGGAAAAATTTATTCTCCTATTTCAAGTTTATGCTTGTGCACATGTTGATAAATCATCATGATTTTGTTGGCGGCTTGTCTCTCTCTGATATGTTTTTCTATCTCCAATTAGTTTTACCATTGTGTCTGGTTAATCCTTGGAACCCAATCCCTGCCTCCCGCAGCTCCTGGAAAATGGAAGAATTTAAAATCAAGGATGAGAGGCTTTTAAATTCTTTGCAATTTTTTAGATTTATATTAGTTTCACTCCTATGCATAAATTTGCATCTGTTTTTAAATGTTTATTTTGATTATTACTTTTGTCGAAAGGCCAGTTTTTCGGGCAATTAGAAATTTAGCCTAAATACCTGTGCAAAATTTTCTGTTATTTTTTCAAATCAAATTCCTTGGTAAATATGTAAGGACCATGCAAGGACAATTGTTTAAATTGATCTTTTTGGAATGTAAATGTTAGAGAAGTATACTACTGTACTTAATTAGAATCTCTGAATACAATATTGTCTCTGGTATTTTCTCTCACCTAACGTCATGTCCAGGGCCTCAAAATTTTAAATCAGTTATCAATCTTCGTTTTTCTAGTGTTACCGTATAGTCAGTGTGAAACTATTGTCGGAAGCACAGAAATATATGTGCAACATTCCTGAAGCAGAAACAGTTTCATGCGAAAAGCTTCATTCGCTTTTCTCATGTTTGGCTATATATGACACATTGGATGTACACTGGACCTGGTTTACATCTGCTTTGAGTCTCACATTATTTGCAAAATAATAATCAGAATTATTCTATTTCAGAGCTATTGCGTGTCATGAGGAGGTTGAATATGAAAGAACAGTGGACAGATATGTCCCTTCAATATTTGACTCTGAAAGCTCTTCGATCAGCTTTGGCTGGCAATCCTCGTGGCCAAAATCACTTTCGTAGTATTGGGGGTTTGGAAGTAATGTTGGATGGACTGGGAGTTACATCAATGAATACTTTGAGGTCCAAGGACTTATCAAACTCTGATGCAGTAAGGTAAATATTTATTCAGTTCTTTGGGTTATGATTATCTTGACACTGCAGAAAGAAAAATCAAACCTCTTTATTGGACATCAGGCTCAGTAACCATTTATTGAGGAGTCAATAGAGATATATGCTGAACGATCACTGTTTTATTTTTTCTACTGATGTCTGTCTGATAGTGTTGATTTTGTAATACTTATGCTGTTGAACATATTAGTGTATCCATCCTCAATGTATTTCTTCTCATGGTATTAAATATATTATTGTCTTTTTGTGGTTGATTGAGGGGCAGGTCTTTTTTATGTGATAAAGACACCAGAAGGATGTTAAATTTATTAAAAGAAAGGAACGGGAAGAATCTTAGAATCGGTCAGAGTCTGAACCCCATAAAACACAAACTTTCACGGACTCCTGGGGACTACCCATTTCCAAACAACCACATTAGGTGTCCTCTTATTTACAGGTCTCACTGAATTGAGTCGAATCAAACTCAAATACAAGGAACCACAATTTATTAGTCGGCAACGACCAAGTACTCTACCATGCAGTTGCCATGGGAGAAAAGTTTCAGGGTTTGTTGGAGCCCACAGATGCTATAAAGTCTGCCACTTGTTGCCTAATGAAAGTAAGGAATCTTCTGAGCTGCAGTGAGAAATATGCCAGAATCATAGATTTTTCAAGCTGTTAGGAAGGAGAAGTCAGAAAATGAGAAGAAATGGGGAAGTACTGAAGGAAGAGGGGAGGGGGAAGTGGGAGGCAAACTAGATTAAATGTCTGGGCATCAGACAGAGGAATGATGGAGATCCTATCCTAACAGATATAAGATATTTAGTTCATTCTAATTTATAGTCATTTTCTAGTTTGATTAAAATCAGGTTTTATTATTTCCTTTCCAAATTAGGGTGTCCTTAACTAGTTTTCTTCCTTAATTAGGTTTTGTTTCAACCTGATATGAACTGGGCCCTGTTTTTGTTATTGAAGGACAATTATTATGAAGTGAATATCATATTTCCCCCACTTGAATTCTTCCCGAGTATTCTTCTCTTTCTTTAGTCCGTCTAACTCTTCTCCCCTTTCTATCTTCCCCCTTCAACCTTTCCCCTTCATTTATATTTCTTGTTCTTGTTTCAATACATTTGACATCAGTGAATATGCAGTATTTCAGATAATAATGCTTAACAGTCTCAAACATGCTCCAGGACACATTTAAAGTCTGAGATAGGTTATAATGTCCACTAATTAATAGGACTTCAGCTTTCCTTGCTCATGATCTTAAACCTGCTTAGGTTGTAGCCCAAAAGACAAATGACCGAAAAATGCTACTTAAGATGATTAGAATGGTGATCTTAATAATTTTTTTTTTTTTTTGAATGAGTAAACATAGATTGGAAAATGCTGCTCATGATATGAAGCAAGTACCTGTAGTAGATCCTTTCGTCTTTCTCTTTTCAGGCCAATGCAGCATGATTTATTTTTGTTTTCTTTGTTCCCCTCCTCCTTTAAATTGCTTCTAATTCATGCTTTTTCTTCCTGCAGGAACGAAAATACGTTAAAGAGTATTTTTAATCTCCACAAACTTTCATTGGAGGTTCTCAGGGAGGCTGTGTATCCTTTTGATAGTTATTTTTGTGAATTTGTCTCACGTAAATGGTAAGAAAGAGCCACAACTCAAAGTCTATTCATGCATCAGCATTTATAAAATGATTGGACTTCAAATGAGTCTAAATGAATCCATCTTTTTTGCCCCGCAAACTGTCCAATTATATTTTTTGGCTAGCTGAATCTGATTTTGACTGGGTTTTTGGTAAGATTTGAGTGTTCCAGAACATAAAGTTTCTACAGCTTCGCGTTGGATCCCTTGATGTCTGCATATGACACAATTGCTATCTCTCTTCCACCATAGTTATAATTCAGTGTCAATTTCTTTTTTCCTTGTAATGAAAGTCCTATTTTTGGGATGCATGTCAACTACTTTTGTTGTAGTGATTTTGAAGTTATATTCAATAGTTGTCTGCAAATCCTACTTCAGTCAATTGTGAAAACTTAAGCTGCAACACAGATATTTAGATATGGGGAAATACCATTTCTTATTGTACTTGCGTATAAGTTGAAAATGATTTCTGATACCCTTAACCAGATTATAGCTTTGGAAATTTGAACAACTTGCAGTTTCTTTCTGAGAATGGAAGAGTACATAAATTTGCAAATAGCTTTTGTTCACTTGCTTTCGTGCTTCAAGAAGATGAGCATCGGAGAAATGACATATCTGTAGAAGATGATGTGAGTGCTTTTGGCATAAAAAAGATTCCTGCTTCTGAAGTTCATGAGACTGGGATCTCCAATACATCTCTGCAACTTTGGAATGAATATGTTGCCAAGTTAAGTTCTGTCCTTTGCCAATTCCTTATGTCATCAGATGAAACTAGATTGCGCCGTATACAATCAACAACCCCCCGAAGTGCCATGTTGGTTTCAGCAGTTTATGCAGAGCTTTCCGTGAAGTGGTTCACAAGGGCGCTTCTTACTGTGTTTCCGTGCATCAAGGCTTGTTCGAATCGAAGCAAGATGCCTAGCCACTTAAGGTGGACAAGCATATTCACTTCTCACCTTTCTCATTCGCATATTTCTCAAGTATAATATGAATGCTAAGTGTTTTCACGGTGGCTCTTTTACTTTTGTTTCTCTATTTCAGTTTCTAATCTGTTCATTCAATTTTTTCAGGATGCTTGCTCACACGCTGCAGCATTATGCTATCTTTGCATTTAGGAAAGTTCTTGATTCATCTCCATCATTAATAAATGTCTTCCGTGCGGAGGGTGTATGGGACTTCATCTTCTCGGAGAGTTTTTTCTATTTTGGTCCAGCTCCTGCAGACGTCTCTGGAGAAAACTCCCTTAGTTATGAGGCTCCTATAAAGCTAAATGAAGTAAACTGCGGTTCAAGTGTTGATCAAATAAGTACCAATGAATTTGAAGTTTTCCAAGTTGAAGTCATTTCTTTTATGGAATTTGCAGCAACTTTAAATGGAAGTTCCCACAATTTGGTAGGTCTTTCTTCCTTAAACATTTCTTGTGAAGACATTTTTCTGTTGATAAACATTGGCTACAATTTTCTTAGGAATTCACACTCTGCATGTCTCAGACATCACTGCTAGGCTACGGATTGCATGATTTTTAATGTTCTTAAAATTCATTGAATTATCAATGATCTGGTGTTACTTTTGCATCTTATGTGTTTAGGTTTTATCTGAGTTGATTGTTAGTGGATCTAATTGCCATGGGGTAGATTTGCCATGTTGCTTTTTTTGATTGTTTGATTGGCTAGTTAGGTAGGTGCGATGCACGTATTACGCTTCATTTTTAGCTAATATCCGCGTGGATTTTGTTTTACTACATAGAATAGTTGTATTGCACTATCATGATGACCTGAAACTAAAAAATAGACATTCAAAAGAATTTACTAATGAAAAATATTTAAATTTAGATACAAAATATAGAAGTCTATTTATCACACACCATGTGATGCTTGGGTTAGACAGATCCTATTCTTTGCTTCACATCTTCTACGAACTCTTCTGCTTGATCATAAGCAACTTTGAAGAATTTCGAGCATTGCCCAAAGTTCTGTAGCGCAACATCAGTGATATGCATTATTCAAGGAATCTACAATATTGTCTATCCAAGGATCTACAATTTTCTAATAAGATAAGCAACTGCTGAGCCCCTGAAAGGTAAAGTTGACTAAGCAAGAGAGAGATCGAAAAATGCAGTAACCACATGTACGTGCTGGGACTTAATTAAGAAAAAAAAATGGTGCGTGTGGAAGAGTATCAGGTGCTATCAGATGCCATGATCATCTCTAGTATATACTCTCCTAAACTTTGATGTAGCTTAAATATCATATATTGGATCTTCCTTGAATACAACTTTTATGGACCACTGATGATTTAATATAAAATTGTAACTCTTGGAACTAACTACAAGCAATAAGCCATCTCTGTAAATTCCAAGCATAACTGAAACTGCTTTAGCATTCTATAGGTCCATGTATGCTTACCAGCTTCGATCATATCTACATCAGAAGAAAGCTTAGACTGTGAGTCCAGAGGATAACCATATATTTTAAGAGCTTTTGTCAGATCCGAATAGCTAGGTAACCAGTCAATTTTTAGACCTGATGACTCAGCCTGTTTAAGGATAGTAAGTAAGCAATGTTGAAATAGAAAGAAATCAGAAGTCACATTTTTATACACAGAAAGACTGTGTTGAGCATAAAGAGAAAGCTTGATATAATGTAACGAAAGCAATTTCTGGATCACTGAAATTGAGGTACTCACTCAAATTAAATATCCATGTTGAGATCGACTTCTGAACTTGACGAAGTGCATAGAACAGCTTCAAGAGGTAGCCATCAACCAACAACCCTTCAAGAAAAGGTTGTCCTGCCATAGCATAGTTAACTGTATTTTTATCTTTAGAGAAACACGTCAATGTCCCACTCAAAGAATGGATCAAAAGAATGATACACAACTCTAGAGAAGTAAATAGAGCCAATTAATTGATGGAACAATTAAACAGACGTAATGAGTACAAACCTCTCTCAAGCTCTGGCTCACCCAATGAACTGAGCTCGAGGTTCTTGAAAGAGTGCAAAAGAACACAATCTATTGGTTCTGGGTTTCCAACAGCTGGCAATGTTCTCTCCAAGCCATCAAAAGGAGAAAGATTGATTGCACTTCATCATAGCATGCAAATTTAGATTGCTGACGTACAATGTGTGATATTCATTGGCAAGTGGAACCTGATCTCCAAAGACTTGAATTCCTCACGTAGGCATTTCATCATCACCATTTACTTGATCCATCTAGGTAACACATAATCCTGTTAGAAGTTAAATTACATTAAAATATGGTTAATAGAAAGTCAAAATCATTAAATAAAAATTACGCTTCTTTTTGGCGTTTATCAACATAGTTTGACGGTTCTGTTTCTCTAGCGTCCTCATCCTCCTCTGAATCAGAAACATTCTTGTTCTTTCCTTTTTGGATTTTCTCTCTTTGATCCTCTTTTGTTCCTTCTCGTGATCCTTCAGGAGATCATCCAAAAAATACTGATCAATAAGTTAAATAGGTATGATGACATTCCTTTAGGAAAAATAAAAGGAAAAATATTGACAAAAATAAGAATAAAAGCAAGGGAAAAATAAATGTAAATTGAAAAAATTCAGAAATAATTTTTCCCTCCTTCCAAGTTGTAAGCATTACTGAGACTTGCTGGAAAGTGAAAATAAATGTAAGCATGTTGACCAAATCTTTAGTGACCCTCTGCATGCTTTCAAAAGAAAAACAGTCAATTATTTTCACTCCAAAGAAATGTAAAACCCATGCTACCATATATCAATAAATCCAAAAGGCCGTGCAAGAAAGTGATGCATATCAATTATGAGACCTTTCTGGAAAATCTAAGTCTCCAAAAATTGGTATATCCCATTTCAGCTATTGGTTTATTAGTAATGTAAGTTATTCATTTTATTTGACGTTTGAGAAATATTCCAATTTAAAAATTGAGTTCTTCGTTGTATTCAATGTAAATGTGATCAAATCATTATTAGAATTAGCGTTAAGTATTATTAAGCATGTCGAAACATGTACTTTATTCCTTTTTAAATAATTAAGTTCACATAATAATTGAGATTTCATCATACTTGAATCTTAACAAAATTTCAAGGGAAAAAAACAGAGAGGCAGTTTACCACCACTTGGTCTACGCTTGGCCAAATCTAGCACCTTTTATGAAGAAGAATGTAAACATAATGGGACAGCAGGAGCGAGAAGTAGGTAGAGGCAAAAATCAATTAACCCCATCAATTCAACTTAGATTTGAAAAAAAAAAAAAAAAAAAGAAAGAAATAAATAAATTTGACTCCAGAACAGAGAGACATATAACCTACCTAATCCCAAATCGAAAGGCAAGGAACACTAGCACAAACGGAGAATCAAAAATCGAACAAAAAAATCAACCAAACCAAAATGTTAGATGTTGCACGAGAGAGGCAGCGTAAAGCTTACCAGAAAGCGAATCGAATATGCTGTCTGCGGAAGAGGGAGGAGAAGAAAAGGGGCCTGGGAATGCTGGTGGTGCGTAACCCTTTCTCTGGTCGGAGTGCTTGCAGCTCGCTCGAAGAAAGAAGAAAATTGAAGAAATAAGGAGAAGCTTCAAGACAATAAAATGGTATGAAGGGTAAAATAAGAATTTGGCTTGGAAAAAACTGGGGGCAGTTTCGGAAGTACACTGTTCCAAGGAACAGTAAAATTGTAGAATCCATTTTTTTTTTTTTTTGTGTGTGTATGTGTGTATAAGTAAGATATCTACGTCCACTGTTTTCTATAAAGAATTGCCCTTCCTGAGTTAGTTTAAGGTGATATGAACAACTTCAGATCGATAATAATGTCAGTACCCCTAGGATTCTGGGGTAATTTTCAAGAGTGACTGTAGAGATATCATCATGTATTGAAAGATCAAGGTTAAGTGGTCTTAGGATGCTAGCAGATTCTGCAATAGCTTCATTGGTTGTTTTCTAATGTTTCTGCTACTGATTCCTACTGCTTTCTTCTCCGGTGCCTTGCTTCTTCATATATGCTTAATGTTAGTGTTTGCAGCTTCTTGTTTTCCCTTTTTTTCCTGGTTGCTTATTTGATATATTTTTTTTTTTTATCATGGCAGCCTGAATGTACAGTTCTGTTGGATGCCCTCGAACAATCTGCCTGTAATCCTGACATTGCTTTTCTTCTTGCGAAAAGTCTTCTTCGAATAATGCAGCTTTCACCAGAGAAAACTGTATCTTCATACAAAGCACTTGATGCAATTTCTCGGATACTGAAAGTTGCCTGCATTCAGGTACACGAGTCTAGAAGGTCTGGCAGTGCAAGTCTTGACGGGGAAACTGCTAGCAGAGAATCGTTTTTTGGTGAAAGCCATGAAATTTATTGTTCTCTGAATTGGTCCAACTGCATAGAAACGTTAATGGATATTTTCGCAGAATACTTTGTTGCCTCAGATGATGCAAAAGTCTCTATTTTGCATAGTCCTGCTACTATTGATTGTATGTTTGACTTGTTCTGGGTAGAAGGTCTAAGAAACCGCATGCTTAATTATATTCTTGATCTTATGAAGGTAAGCTGTTGCTGGGTTTGATCTTATAACTGACAATTTAGTCATTATTTGACAAGCATAATTGTATCTGTTACGTGTTTGAATCTTCATCACCAATTTTGGCAGATTGTTCCATCTTCTGAGGACCATCGGAAAGCAAAGTTATATATGTGCTCAAAATACTTGGAGACATTCGCTCATTTGAAGGAACGGGTTAAGAATTTCACAAGTTTATCAATTGATTTATTGGCTGCAATGAGAGAGATGCTCCTAACGGATCTACTGGTAATTTAAATAATTCCTCCATATTTTATATTTACGCATTGTATGGATTACTTTATACCATATGTCTGTCAATGGAATTTGACTGGTGTAGTTCCTACATGGTGCCAGCACTATCAGGCCTTATTCCGTGAGGGAGAATGTTTTTTACACATAGTGTCCTTGTTGAATGGAAACCTTGATGCAGAAAACGGGGAGAAATTGGTCTTAAATGTCATTCAAACACTGACTTACCTGCTTTCAGGGAATGATTCCTCAAAGGTACCTCTTTGTACCCCTTTCGACAATAACACTTTCTAGAACTTGAATCTGTTTGATGCAAATAATTGTTTTCCTAATATGTTCTCTTTATCTGTCTGCACTCTGCTGGACGCTGGGCTGAAACCATGACTTAGTTTAGCCCATTTTTCATTTGAATTATTCTAGAAGTTTATTTAAGATCTTCCCTGTCCTATCTATTGAAAATGCTTTTGTTCTATGACCTGAACCGACTGCTGCTAAGACACATCCCACGACGTGCTCTGCGGCCATGGTCGTTGGAGTCTATATTTGTTGTTGATCTTGTCTTTTGTGTATTCAGTTTGCATTTTGTTGCCATTTAGAAGTATGCAACTAGACACATTGATATTTCCAAGTCTAATTTTATCAATTGTCTCATTGAATTGTATAGGTTGCTTTTAGAGCTCTTGTTGGCAAGGGTTATCATACTTTGCAGTCTCTGCTGTTGGACTTCTGTCTGTGGCAACCGAGTGAATCGCTTTTAAATGTACTGCTTGATATGCTGGTTGATGGGAAATTTGATCCGAGCTCTGTTATAAAGGCAAGTTACTAGCCTGGGATGTCTTCGAACTAAAGATTGACAAATCAAACGCTTTCAGCCCCTTGCAAAATGATCCAAGACCAACTTTTTGTGGTTCTTGGAGTCCTCTTCAACCAAAATGGAAAAAGACGGGAATATTTGGAATGTCCTGTGTATTTCATAATTGTTTTGTTTCTCATCTGAAAATCTTAAATTTCTGGATATGCTTATATTTTTTTTGGTTCTTTTCTGTTCAGAACGAAGATGTAATCTTGCTTTATCTCAGTGTTCTGCAAAAGGTTGGTTCTTTTGGTTCTTTAGTTGTTCAAATGTAATTTTTCCCCTGAAAATAACGTCTAATTTACTCTGAATACCTTTTCACTCGTTCATTGGGCAGAGCAGTGACTCATTGCGGAATCATGGGCTAAATGTATTTCTTCAGCTACTAAAAGACTCACTATCAAATCGTGCCTCTTGTGTTAGAGCCGGAATGCTCAACTTCCTTCTTGACTGGTTTTCACTAGAAAGTAATGAAAGTATGGTCTTGAAAATTGCCCAGTTAATTCAGGTTATTGGTGGGCATAGCATATCTGGGAAGGATATTCGCAAAATTTTTGCTCTGCTTCGCAGTGAGAATATTGGGTCTCAGCATCAGCATTTCTCACTTCTCTTAACCAGCATGTTAGCAATGCTAAACGAGAAAGGACCAACGGCCTTCTTTGATCTAAATGGCATCAACTCTGTAAGTTCAATGACTTATATAAAACGATTACTGAATGTTTCCCCTATCTGCTGTTTCCCTTTCTCGCTCTAACATGTTCAATCAAGGTGTAAGTAATTCTTAGGTTGAAGTTGACCTAAAGTTCCTACTCTAAGGAATTTGACCCCAGCGATGCATCTATCAACAGCTGAAGTTGCATAACAAGTGGTTACACTCTTTCACGTTGTCAACTGCTAAGTTTCAACATTTCGTTGAACTTAATGACCGATGTAATTTAAAGAAGCCTCTATGCTCATCTTAGTGTCTTGATGATGCAGCAAATTATCTTCAATTGGCATATGCAATTATTTTTTCCTCAAGCCTCTGATTGCTCTTAGCATATTCTGTGTCTGTAGGGTGTTTACGGTAGAAAATTTCCATTTTGGAAATCACAACCCATTAAGAATTCACAATAGCGGAAAACAAAGAAAGATTTATTTCCATAAATTTGGTTCAAGTCTCTTTTTCAGTAACATCTACATGAAAAGGTAGTTTTATTTGAGTACCTATGTGTTTCTGTTCTTCTGTTCCTTTATTTCTAAACTACATGGCTGTCAACCTTCATTGGATATATACCAAATATGCATAAAATTTTTACTCTGTATTTCACCAGTTTTGAAATTTCTATTCCTTATTTTCCAAATATATATTCATATAAGCATTTTTCCATGTTTGTACTATGATTTTGAGTTTTACCATTCGTAAATTCTTGCTGGTTCTGTGATTCATGGCCGAGGAATTTTCTTGTACACAGATTTATATTACTGTACTCAAGCTGCTTGTGGTATGTAGTTAGGGTTGGCATAACGACGCGGTGAGCCGAGCTCGGCTCGTCGGCTGTGTTCGCACTCAGCTCACCAGCAAGCCGGAGCCAAGCTCAGCTAGCGCTCGCACTCGGGCTTGCATTTTTGCTAGCCAAGCCCGAGCTCAGCTCGTGAGCAGCTCATGAGCTCGTCCTTTTGACGAGCTGCTTGCCAAAAGGTTGTTATCGGCCGGCTGCCCCTTTCCAGCCCTTGTTCGCAGCCGGCTTCGGCTCATGAGCCTTTTTGCCTGTACAAGGATTTGTTTAAGAGGACTTAATTTTCCTCAAAAACCTGACATTCTCTTTTCACACTCGTGTTTAATTCTCATTTTCCTTTACTTGCAGGGTATAGTAATCAGAACACCAATCCAGTGGCCTCTGAACAAGGGATTTTCATTTACTTGTTGGCTTAGGGTAGAAAGTTTTCCCAGAAATGGAGCAATGGGGCTTTTCAGTTTCCTTACAGAAAATGGGCGTGGGTGCTATGCTTTTCTTTTGAAGGACAAGTTGATTTATGAGGTAAGATGAGCTTCTAATCTTTTTCTTTCCCATTTATTGAATGCACAGTGCTCATAAATGTCAGCTTTCTGACGATGCATATCTGGAATTCAGCAGAGATAGATTTTTTTTGTTAAAAAGAAAAAAGAAAAGGAAAATCTCTGCTCTTCATGTTGTATAGCTCATTCAATGTGCTGGTGTTTCTGTAATTGATGGACCTGTTTATCTAATATGCAGTCAAGTAACCAGAAACGGCAGTATGTCTCTCTCAATGTCAACCTTCTCAGAAAGAAATGGCATTTCTTGTCTTTAACCCATTCTATTGGTAGAGCATTTTCTGGGGGCAGCCAGCTGAGATGTTATTTGGATGGTGCCCTTGTATCCTCAGAAAAGTGCAGGTGAAGTGTCAGCACACGTGAGCAAAGTATTTCTATTTTAAAGAAGAATTTGGTTAAACCAATGAAATTCACATATGTTACGGGACCTGCATGTCCTACACAAATCTCCACCATTTATTTTCAAAAATCTATTTCTATTTGAAATGGAAATACTTTGTTAACAAGGGTTCAGTATGTTGGAATTGTAAAAGTCGAGAACTCTCTACCTTGAACTAACACACTTCTCATAATTGATCATTTCGTTTCAGATATCCGAAAGTTAATGATCCTCTCACTAATTGTACAATTGGCACAAAAAGCAGTCTGCCTTCATACGAGGAAGAAATTATGCAGCCTGTCAAAGATTCTTCTCCATTTTTTGGTCAGATTGGTCCCATTTACTTGTTCAATGATCCCATGTCCTCTGAAGAAGTTCGTGGCATCTATTCCTTAGGCCCGAGTTATATGTATTCCTTCCTTGATAGTGAAATTGCAGTTCATTTGGACAGCTTTTTTTCTGGTACAGTTCTTGATGTTACCAATGGCCTCGCACTGAAAATGATTTTTGGACTTAACGCACAGGTTTTTAACTTTTCTTTAATAAATATTTCTTTTTCACTTGTTGGCTTCTTGTTTTATGTGACAAAATATAAGTTCTAATTTTGTTCTGGCCAGGCAAGTAGCGGTAGTATGCTGTTTAATGTATCACCATTGCTAGATCATGCTCTGGATAAGAATATATTTGAAGCAACTGTATCGGTTGGTACACAGCTATGTTCTCGACGGCTTCTGCAACAAATTATATATTGTGTTGGTGGTGTATCTGTATTCTTCCCTCTTTTCACTCATTCCAACATGAGTGACTCTAATGTAAGTGGTAAAGCTGGACAGACATTGCTCACGCCTATTACTAAGGAGCATTTAACTGCTGAGATTATTGAGCTTATAGCGTCTGTCCTCGACGAGAATTTAGCCAATCAACAACAGATGCTTCAGCTTTCGGGCTTTTCAATCTTGGGATTTTTGCTGCAATCATTCGCGCCGCAGCAGCTGAATTTGGAGACCCTTTCAGCACTAAAACATTTGTTTAATATTGTTGCCAATTGTGGTATGCTGAGCCTTATCCTACTTATTTAGTATTAAGCGAGTGTTTCCTGATCTTCATGCTATTGATTTCATTTGTTTACCAGGCTTGTCTGAACTGCTGGTTAAAGATGCTATTTCTAACATCTTTCTTAACCCTATAATCTGGGTCAACACAGTTTATCGAGTGCAACGTGAACTGTACATGTTTCTTATCCAGCAATTTGATAATGACCCGAGGTTGCTAAAAGATTTGTGTAGACTTCCTCGTGTTCTTGATATTATTCGACAGTTTTACTCGGATGCCTCAAAATCTCGTCCTGCTTTAAGAAGCAAGCCAAATCTGCCGTTCACAACAAACCAAAATATCAGAGAAAGGCTTAACGAAGAAGAAATGCATAAAATTCGCCTACTTTTAGTTAGTCTTGGTGAGATGAGCCTCAGGTAAAAGGTGTTCTAACCTTACTGTTTGTTGCATGCTCTCTTCATGGATTTCCTGTTCTGCAGCTTAATTCTAGTGTCACTCTGACTGATATCAAAATTCTGAATTGGGTGATGTTTGGACAAACCAGAAACTGCATATATTTGTGTTGGTATAGTGGGGCTTCCAATTTCTTCTATTTGAGATTTGCATTGAATGAGCTTTCCAATGAGTAAAATTACCGAAGTCCTAAGATAATAAATAAAGATATAATTGCATACAAGTCACAAAGTATATAGTGGTCTTTCAGAATGGCATTTATCTTAACAAATCACGAATATGGAGTTTTCTTGTGAATTCTGGCTCTTTTGGGTTTACTTGGAAGTTTTATGCTTGGAGCTTCTCATATTGAAAAATTGACAATCAATAGCTCTATGCATTTTGATGCCATACCTTCATCAATTTCTTACTCTGCCAGTCACTGCCTCCACCCTGGCCCTCGGGTGTGGAAGAGCTCATGAGAAATTGAAAAAATAAAAGCATAAAACTACTTGGCCACAATGGTACAATACTTGACACTCTGAATAACATAGCGAGTTGGTGGCGCAATTAATATTCATTGATTTAAAAGTGACCATGATGGGTAAAAGGCAGGATCATACCAAGTGTATCACTTATTGTGGCCATGTAGCATGACTCAAAATAAAACTGTGAATGATGATTATAGCTACCATCAATGTCTTTAATGGGTGATCTTTTAATGTGTGTACATGCTTATCAGTTCCATTGCTTTTATATCTGATATTTTTTTAACCTTTGCCCCTTTTTTCTCTTTTTATGTGCAGGGAGCGAATTCTGGTGTCTGACGTGAGAGCACTTGTTGCTTTTTTCAAAACTAGCTTAGATATGGCATGCATTGAAGATATCTTGCACATGATCATTCGTACTGTATCTCAGAAACAAGTTCTGGCTTCGTTTCTTGACCAAGTCAATTCAATTGGTGGCTGTCACATATTTGTCAATCTTCTGGAGAGGTATTTTTATTCCAACTTCAAAATACAGGTTAAAGTTTGAGTTAGTGATCAAATCCCCCCCCCCCTCTCCCGGCGGGGGAAGGCGGCGTCAAGATGATAAACACCAGGAGCCTCTTGTATAGGATTTCTTAAATTTCGCAAGATCATGTGTGCCTTCAGTTTGAAGAAGCACCCTATTTTAAAGATATGACAAAGATATGTCTTTTATTTTTATGATCTTTATTATATTTAAAATTCATAATTGGGAAATGGATATGTTACCATAAAATCTGTTCTTGCCTTCGGATGTAACATTTTCAAACTAATGATTTTGAAGTCGGATCCCCCGCCCCCAAAAAGGGGGGGGGGGGGGAAGAAAAATAAAATGAAAGGAACTGGTTCATAAATACATTGCAACTTCTTGGATAGCAGAACACCTTCTCTGCAAGGAGAAACCAATTGCAAATATCAATAGGAATCTCTCTCTTGGTGTAAGTTTTATTTATCTTTCACATGGACTGGCATGATTCAATATCTTGGAGCTTCTCTGGTTACTTATTAGTACTAAATAGATATCTGTCTTTATGAACTCGAGAGGAACAAGTTTTTTTAACATTTGATGTTCATTTTCATTTAGAAATTGTCTTCTGGTATTTATGGAAAATTTACTGTTATTAAGGTTTCTTGTTTTCCTTTCCTGTCATTGTAGGGACTTTGAGCCTGTCAGGTTACTTGGCTTACAGTTCATCGGAAGGCTTTTAGTTGGTCTTCCATCAGAGAAGAAGGGTTCCAAATTTTTTAATATTTATGTTGGACGGCCCAAATCTCTTTCTGAAGGCCATAAGAAAATTGGTGGGCGCGTGCAACCCATTTTCTCTGTAATTTCAGATCGGCTTTTTAAATTTCCACAGACAGATCTTCTGTGTGCTACATTATTTGACGTGCTTCTGGGAGGTGCTAGCCCGAAACAGGTGATGCACCATATGTTTCACTTTCACATACCATTTTATGCTTGTCTATGCTTCGAAACTCATTTAATATGCTGCATAATTCATATTTGAATTAGAAGGCTCTAATTTGTCTGCAGGTTTTACAGAAGCAAAACCAGCTTGATCAGCAAAGAAGCAGCAAAAATCACTCGCAGTTTTTTCTTCCTCAAATTTTGTGTCTCATTTTCAGATTCTTGTCAGGATGTGTGGATGCAACTGCAAGAATAAAGATTATTCAAGATCTAATTGATCTTCTAGAATCAAACCCTTCTAATATTGAAGCTCTAATGGTATGCAATTTGTGGCTTGTTATGATGTTTGTGCATATCTGTTCTCCTCATTAGATGAATTTTCCCTGCAGGAAAATGGATGGAACGCTTGGTTGGAAGCATCTGTGAAGCTTGATGCTTTGAAAAATTACAAAATGAAGTCAATAGTTCTCAAAGACACCGAGATTAATGAGCAACATTTCATGAGAAACCTGTACAGTCTTGTTCTTTGCCACTATGTGCATTCGGTTAAAGGTGGCTGGCAACATTTAGAGGAGACAGTGAATTTCCTACTTGTTCAATGTGACCAAGTATGTTTATCCCTTGCTTGATAGATTTTACATTTGCATCTTGCGAAAATTATTGAAGAGGAAATCATCTAGAAATTTTTCTGCAGGGTGGCATCTCTTATCAGTCCTTTCTTCGTGATATGTATGAGGACTTGATTCAGCGGCTGATAGAGTTGTCTACTGATGAAAATATATTTATCTCACAGCCATGTCGAGACAACACATTATTTCTTCTGAAACTCATTGATGAAAAGCTCATAGCTGAGATTGATCATAAGCTTCCGGTACATGACTTTAACTCACAGTTCTGGCAGCTTCTCTATTTCTCTCTATGGAACTTGTCTGGCTTCAAATCTGATACAATCTTATGTCCTTCATATTTATCACTTGAAGTAGTTATGTGCCTTGTAGTTAATTTTCTTAATTCCTGTCATTTGAAATACTACATATCTTTATCCGTTCATGCCTACCCCAAATATTTTTTCAGCAGGTTGATATAGCATCTAGCTCAAATTGTACTTTGAACTTCAGGATAACATCTTGAAATTTTCTTCCTAGTGTCCTTGATATTAAAATTTCCTTATATTGCTGGCAGATGTTACAATGAGTTTTGGAATGAAGGCCTCCATTGAGTTCCTTTGAAATGAAATTGATGTTTGTACATTTAATAAAGTAAATGGAGGAAAGGGTAATTGACATTTGACTAATAGAAAGATGAAAAATTTGATATTAAGAACTTGTGCCTTAGTTGAGATTGTGGTTATTTATTTTCATTATTATTATTGGGGGGGGGGGGGGGGGGGG
>CAVNYN010290473.1:29884-47063 GCA_963692815.1 Nyctanthes arbor-tristis | reverse complement strand
CTTTGGAGCAAAAATTAGGGGCAGATTTATGTGCCAAAAATAATATTATTAGAGGAGAGGCCGAGAGAGAGAGAGAGATTTCATTCCAAGGTTAATTTTTGCTCCAAAGTTGAATTGTGAATGTCACGTTTCTTAAATTTACTTATAATATTTTTGGTAAACAATTAGGGGCAGATTTATGTGCCAAAAATAATATTATTAGAGGCCAAACATATATCTGTCTCAAATTATATTATCAAAGGCATTTATTTTCCGCCTCTAATAGAAAAAGTAATTCTCGATTTTTAAGAAAGAAATAGAAACATTTATTTTTGCCTCAACTAATATTAATGGAGGTCATGCATAATTTTGCCGCTACTTCATTATTAGTAAAGGCACATAACTTATTTTGCCTCTAATTCAGTGCCCCTGCTACTCTCAAAGTTGACAGATACCAAATGATCTTGGCCCTACTTCAAGGCCCAAACCATCAATTGCGTGTGTCATTGCCTTAGGTGGACACAAGTCACAACGCTTTAAAAGCCGCCCATGGATTTTTCCGACTATCATTATTTAGCTTTGGGGCTCACCACCTCCATTCACCAACATTTGAGATCTCCCATGCGCACCTACATGGCTAAGTCTGGCCCGTCTCTAATAAAACTATAAGGAATTGAGTTTTATCTTAAAAGGTTAACCTATCAGATGGAGTGACCCAATTCCTCATAAACTTATTACTTTTCCTATATCTAACCGATGTGGGATTCGTTCACACTTTTTTCTCAAGATGAATGAAGAATCTTGAAGTTGAAGAATATTCCATATTAGCTATGGCCTGTCTTAACAGAAATGTGTGACTTGGAAAGCGTACACTTAGAGCATCTCTAATGCAAATGTATAGTCTAGGAATGACGTGAATGAGAGATATAGATACATAAAATGTACACATTTCAATTTCTCTATCCTCTCTCTTATTCTTTACCTTTGTCTTTCTTTATTTTTCATATTTCCTTCACTATGTTGTTGACACTTTTTACACTTAAACATTGTCAAAGTGAAGAAAAAAATAAAAAATAAAGCCAGAAAAAGAGAAAGAAAAGAGAGAATATTAAAATTTGTATATTTTATGTGTGTCTCTCTCTTTTACGGTACTGCAAAACTACACATTTACATTGGAATGCTCTTATCTATAAATAGTTCCTGAAATTTATTCCCAAACAAAATTCTCTAGCATACACATATATTTTTTCTCTCTCTATAACTTATTTTCACACATAAATGCACATATATCTCTGTGATTTACATCAGGATGAGAGTTTTTGTTAATAACTTCGGAGAAATTTTTGAATATCTAACATAACCCCCCACCCCAACCCCACGTTTCAGATCCCTACCCTCCGAACTCTAGCCCTCTCTCTGCCATCCCCCTCCCCTCTCATCGGTCCCTCTCGCTGTGTCATTATTGGACAGCTGGCGAAACAGGTCTGCCAACGGAGAAGCCCATCGACGGCTTCCATCTGTGATGGAAAACCGGCCCCCAAGTCTCTCTCTCTCTCTCGTTCTAAATACAGCTCTAACGCCCCCTCCCTACTGAACCCAGAAAACCCTTGACCACCGGCAAGCTCGCTGCTTCTCTTCAAGTAATTTTCCGTTTTATTTTTTGTGTTCTATCGACCCAATTTCTATTTAGTTATTATTTATTTATTTATTTATTTTTTGTAATTTTATCTTTCCCTGTGTTGTACCACACCCAAGCCCAAACCCAAGCGGTGCTACCGCCAGCACTGGCGCCGTCACAGCGACATTGACAACAATGGAAGTATGGGGAGACTAGTTGGAAAGCGTTTGCTAGCAGAACTGCCTCTCCCGTTTTTAAGGTAATTTTTTGGCACATTTAGTACATTGGCGATCTAGATAATTTATAATTATAAAGGTTAAGTCATTTACCCTTATTAATCGGTTGAGACGATTTGTTTAACGCCTACTTGACTTATTCCACATCCATCCACAATTTCTAGCATCATTAAATATACATTTCTTTTCAAATAAAATCAACATACCATTATCAAACACTTGAGTTATACACTAAATGACAAGCTGAATTGCAAAAATTAGTTTTATGGATACACAATAACGTGTATATAGAGACAGTGGCCCTACGAATCTATTGGAAACTACTTTTTTTTTTTTTTTTAATCTTTTTCATCATTACAGCTGCATTGAGTTCAATTCTATTAAATACACTAATTTCCTTAAAAATTTTACTCCAAGGAAATCAAAATATTGAGCGGTCATCTTTGTTTCTAATTTTCCCATGTAGTGTTAATACAACAACAAGTGTCCAACATTATTCTCTCTGTAGTCTGCAAGATAAATAAAATATAAATGCAAAAAATCTACTATTTTGCGATTGATTTTGTGAAAGAAAGTTGATGCACAATTGAGAATAAATGATGCCTCTCAATGGTTAAGAAAGATGGTAGGAATGGTTAATGAAAGTAGTGCTGAAGTTATGCATTCGAACTGTTAAACGTGGATAAGTTAATTAATTAGGTCAAGTTCATTTAAGTGCTAGCGTATTTGCAAAGGAATTTTATCACAGACTAGTTCATAAGGTAACGATTTGAGTTGAATTAGTTTATAATATAAGACTCTCTACTAGGTCAAAATTTATTTACTTGGTTATTAACTATTGGTTGGTTTTATATTATTGGTTTAGAAGTATTTTGTAATATAATTGTTGACAAACTAGAAAGCATTGGGTTTCTTATAGATAAACTGACAACATAATGCATTTTTAACTTAAATGGAATATGGCTTGTATAAGTAAATATTGATGTATTGACTGCTCTATGGCGATTTGGAGGAGGTCTTTAGTGACAGCTAACAGTTAGTTCAAGTTTCTGGTCCGTAATGTGAATATGTTTCTTCACAAATACCAGTACAAAAAGATAAAGTTATTGAGATTGGCCAACCTGACTAAGGTTGACACGCCTCACCCCTCATATCTTTAATGTATTAGAAATATAATGTTCGCTGACGATAAATTCTAACTAGAAGTTAGAATTCACCGTCAAGATTCGTTGACTTATTAAAATTTCTTAAAAATTTTGGCAGCATCTCACCTATTTTATAAATAAACCACCCTGCATGACAAGAATTTTGCCAAACTCAGACTTGAACACGATCAAAACCTCAACCGATCACCACGACACACCAAGTCAAATATATATCACCACTTTGACATGATATTTTCTGTTTTGGGCTTAACCCGCACTTTTTTGCTCTTGGGTTCCCAGTTGGTCTCGTCTCTTATACCATCTGTAACGACCCGTTCCACTTTGACATGATATTATCTGCTTTGGGCCTAGCCCGCACGTTTTTGCACTTGGGCTTCCACCCAAAAGGCCTCATGTCAGTTGGAGTGGGTCTCTTAACTTATAAACTGGTCTCATTTTCTTCACTCAAGCAATATGGGATTGAGATTGTGATAATCACCCTACCTAAGGGGGCCCAACATCTTCGTTGGCCACACTTTCGATTGGGCTTTACTCTAATACCATCTGCAATGCCCCGTTCCACTTTGGCATGTTATTGTCCACTTTAGACCTAGCTCACACGGTTTTGCTCTTAGGCTTCCACCCAAAAGGCCTCATGTCAGTTGGAGTGGGTCTCTTATTGTGACAGCCTCAATCCCACATCTCTTGGGGTGAAGAAAAAGAGATCAGTTTATAAGCTAAGAGACTCACTCCAACTGACATGAGGCCTTTTGGATGAGAACTCAAGAGCAAAATCGTGCGGGCATTGGCGAAAGCTGACAATATCATGCCAAAGTTAAGCGAGTCGTTCCAGATGGTATCAGAGATAAGCCCAACAGGAAGTGTGGCCAACGAGGATGTTGGGTCTCTTTAGGTGGGGTGATTGTGACAGCCTTAATCCTACATCGCTGGGGTGAAGAAAATGAGGCCAGTTTGTAAGCTAAGAGATGCACTACAACTAACATGAGGCCTTTTGGTGAGAACCCAAGAGAAAAATCGTGCGAGCTTTGTCTAAAGCGGACACGCCAAAGTGGAGCGGGTTGCTATAGATAGATTGAGGCTGTCACAATTGTGAGAGTTTCAATCCCACATCACTTGGGTGAAGAAAAGAAGACCAATTTATAAGCTAAGAGACCCACTTTAACTGAGATGAGGTTTTTTGGGTAAGAACCCAAGAGCAAGCCCGTGCAGGCTAGGTTCAAAGTGGACAATATCATGTGAAAGTGGAGTGGGTCGTTACAGATAGTATCAGAGCATAGCCCAGCCGGAAGTGTGGCCAATGGTGGAGTGATTGTGACAGTCTCAATCCATTTGTAACGACCAGCTCCACTTTGACATATATTGTCCACTTTGGGCAAAGCCTACATGGTTTTACTATTGAGTTCTCACCCAAAAGACCTAATGTCAGTTGGAATGAGTCTCTTAGCTTATAAACTGATCTCATTTTCTTTACCCAAGCGAAGTGGGATTAATGCTATCACAATCACCCCACTTAAGGAGGTCCAACGTCCTTGTTGGCCACACTTCCGACTGGGCTCGTTTCTGATACCATCTGTAATGACTCGTTCCACTTTGACATGATATTTTTCGCTTTGGGCAAAGCGCGCACGGTTTTACTATTAGGTTTTAGCCCAAAAAAGGCCTCATGTCAGTTGGAGTTGATCTCTTAACTTATAAACTGGTCTCTTTTTCTTCACCGAAGTGATGTGAGATTGAAACTGTCACAAAACTGTTGTCTATCATTATAGACAAATGAAAAACTTTCTCAAGACTCTTATTCATCCACTTGAAATTTTCAAAATAACTTAGTGGAACTTGAAATTAACTTATTGAAATTGAACCATTTCACGAAGTATGTGTCTTGATAGTCTAAAATCTCATTAGTTAGCTCTCGGTCTTCCAGTCGAAAATTCATGTTCAAATACAGTGCCTTTTTTTGTGAGCTTTATTAGTGTTGCCTTGGAGACTGTTGACACTACATAATCTAAGCCTTGATCAAGTCTTGATTCCACCTTCAATCCGCCAGAGAAGAAGTAGCCTGAACCATTTAATTTCATTATTGTCTAGTTCTTTTTGTTTTGGTCAATTTGTGTTGCAATTATTCTAATACTTTGATTTCTTGCAAGGTCTATTCTTACATCTTCAATATCAATCTTTCACCCTACCCAACATTTCCTAATCCGTTAACAAGTTAGCTCAACGCATGCATTCACCTATATCTGTGTACTGGGCTGCAATGAAACATCTGTTGCGTTACTTGCTTGGCACCATTGATCATGGCTTACTACTTGAGCATGACTCTCCACTTCATCTCCATGCATTTTCAGACTGAGGTAATCCGGTTGATAATCTACAGGTGCTCATATTGTGTTTGTTAGCTCCAACCCAATTTTTTGGAGCTCCAAGAAATAAACCACCATTGCAAAAAGAAATCATCCAAATGCAAGGAGCCCTATGACTTGGCTGATTTCTATTAGCAGTGTCGCTCTGTGTAAGGAGTCATGTCTGACTCATTAGAAATCATGCACATATGCCCACTTTTTCCTTATCGTTTCCCATACCGGTATGAAATCAAACTTCCATCTACAATAATCATCCACGTCGCACCATAGTGAATCATTGCATTAGAGATGCTCTAGATGGACTTTTCTTTGTGAAAACTGCCCGTTTATCTTGTTTCTTTTTGGTACGAATTTCTCAGCTAAAAGGGATCAGGGGTGTTGGGTTTAATTTGGTGTTCTCCAACGGGACACTACCGTAATAAACTTGTCGTAGCAGATTTTTCTATGAAAAAGACATCCTCCCCTTGAGAGGACCAGTCCTAGATGGCACTGACAGATCAAAATTCCGCAGATCTCTGGTTCAGCTCGGGCTTTTAAATATAAGGGATAGGATATGAGACCCAATATATTTAGCCAGCTTGTGCAAACAAGCCGATTTTTAGATGTTCTTCACTGCACCTTTGAATATATATATATATATATATACACACAGATATATATATATATATATATTTAGTACTGAAACTTTAAAATTTTCGATAGTTATTATTGTGGTTGCTATAAGTGCAACACTCCTTTGTGGCATTCTTATGTTCGAATAATATTATTATTATAATGTCATGTCATAGTATATTCTAAAACGAGAGATAAGTATTCTATTAAACCTGCGAGTGAGATGTCTTCAAAGATGAAGTATATAATGGAGAACTGAAGATAAGAATGGTCCAAGAGAAAACCCCCACAAAAATAAAAATGTTTGGAATAGTAACGGGCAATGGCCAAATATAGATAACTTTTAATACGATATAGAGTAGCTTTAAAAACAAATTTATGTCAACAAGATAGAGAATTAGTGAGATAGTGTCTAAAATGGAGATTGTAATAAACCAAGAAATGCAAAAGTACAAACAGAGCAACATGTGAAATTGCCATGGCATTGTAACTCATTTAGGTACAAAATGCAGACTTGTTACAAAGTCATAGCACGTCTATAAGCATCTAGTTGAAAAAATTAATTGAGAAAAGAGTTCAGTTTTATCCATACCGAATGGAATCTCACAGCTTCGAAGCATTAGCAATCAACACTCCTAAGAAATTAAATGAGTCGCTTTAGAGCATTCACATTGGTAGTGTTAAAATTAATTATCCACATAAGTAAAAAATAGATTTGTTAGTGATTGTTAAATGACACTTAAGTAAGTTAAATTTACTTATTAATTTGTGTCACATTGGTGATTCTAAATAATAGTGTTAAATTTAATCATCAATTCAATAGTCAAATAGTGGACCAATCTCAATTTAATTAAAATAAAAAAATAAATAATACCACATAAAGTGTTAAATTTGTTGTTAACTTTAACAATAAAACTAACATGTTAAATTAAATGCTTTTAACTACTTTAACACCATCAATGTAAAATTTTTTGAGTTGTTAAATAACAATTTCACTAATAACCTACTTTAATACTACTAATGTGGATGCTCTTAGCCCAGTGCGAAAAAAATTTCTTGCTCCATCCCTTGCTTTCACACGGCTATTTCTTTAACATCGGAAGTATCAACATTGCAGACACCAGAATTGTTTTCCCTGTCCCTTTTTTTTTTTTTTTTTTCTTGGGGGGGCGGGGGGCGTCGTGTGTGTGGTTGGGAATCTTCCCTACCAGAAAATCATTTCTTATCAATGGCTTTTTCTAAAGGTTCAGTGCAAAAGCCTGGATAGCCAAAACACAGATAATAGGTTTGTAACTTGCAATCACCGCCGACCGAGGACAAAGGGGGCGACTTTCGGAAGTCGGATCTGGAAAAATGGGCTAGAGACACGTATTGAAATTGACTCCATGATTTGGGTTCTACAGGCCGCCGAATCTGGAAAAACCGGCGGTGCAAAGTCGCCGCCTCACTAGCGACCGAAAATATCTGGCTGGACAAGTAGCATTATCTAACTAAAAATTATTTTTAAAAATGATTTTGCACAAATTGAAAAACTTTTCTAGCGTCCCCGGGTGTCATTATGGCACATGCACACCAAATAAGAGAGGGTGCCATAACGGTAACTCCCGAAAGTGCCATAATGGCAACTCACTAATACAAACCCAGATACTGACCGGGGGCAAATTACACACAACATTATTTGGGGTTACAGTACGATAATTTATACTCAAAACACTTCGGCTGCTCACATGTATATAATTCTAATATTTATGAATGAAGTTTATACATCTGTTGATGCTTAAATGATGTAGATAGGAAAACTAGTACTGCTTGAATAACATGGATTTCTATTGCATCCCATTGAAACCAATTCTGCATGTGAAAATCACAAAATATCAGCAGCAAACTCTTTTCTCATATGCGGATAGTGTTGGCTAAATATTTGGCTGAGCTTAGAAGTTAAATGGACATTCCTTTTAAGCAGCTTTTCATTTAAAATATTTCCGGACGCGTTACCTTTTATTGCATGTGTATCAGTATATGTAGCACAAAAACTGTTTGATATTGAAAGTTAAGGTTTAGTTTTGAAATTAAGTAACATCTCCCCGACTTTGACCTCGGAGTAACTATAATTTTCTCTTTAAACTTACAAGTATAAATCATTTAAACTTAGCTAGACATGGCTGTAATGAAACTTACACAGAGAATTTTGTCAAGCAGCCGAAAGGTATGCAAGAAGAATACCCAAAATGATGAAGATGAGAGCAATCTGCATTGAAAATGGAATAAGATAACATCTCCAGAGAAAGTATCTGGTTAGAAGAACGAAAAAATGAGAAAAGAAAAATATTCAGGATGACTCACCAGCATTGGATTGTATGTTGGCTCACTCCTGATTATGTAGGATTTCCTGGTAAATACCAAAAGGATTAGCAAACATGGACCAGCATTGCTCTCAGAGGACTAAATTGAGGAAATTAACCTACCTCTCGTTCAAGGTTCCAGAGTCCCTGCAGGTTTTCAAAATTGATTCTAGCTTTTCTTTCGTTTTCGTAGCATTTGGATCATTGTTGTCAACCTACAAGATTGATAATTGATTTTTCAGCGAAAACAGGATAATTTCTGCTTTTAACTGGAAATGAAATGCAAATGGGAAAAAGACCCTAAAAAGTAAGGCCAAGAGATTCCCCATTCTCTAGGGAATCAAATGCAGTCATGTAGAAGTGATTCAAAGTATCTAAATAACTCATCATAGACAATAGACCCAGCCAACTGTTAATTATTTG
The DNA here is from genome assembly GCA_963692815.1 of Nyctanthes arbor-tristis. NCBI lineage: Eukaryota > Viridiplantae > Streptophyta > Magnoliopsida > Lamiales > Oleaceae > Nyctanthes > Nyctanthes arbor-tristis. Next base: position 38,327 of record CAVNYN010290473.1, on the reverse strand, counting down.
CAACTGAGTTGATTACCATCAGTTTTATCATTATCAGCCCACAAGATTGCATATATAAGTCACTAAATTCCAATTGTAGATTTCCTATTGGGATAAACTAAATATTATAAGACTCATAACTTCTAAACTCGAAGCAAGTTTTGATATCAAAGATGCAGTAGAGAAAATGATGATTGAAAACTCATTCACATGTAATTTATATGATTGGATATTCTGCTATCAACCAGGTTAACCAGATACTACCATCTCATATCTACTCGGGTCTGTCCATACCCATGAAAAATCAAAAGGTTAATATTGCAGGTTAATGCACCCAAGTTGGAGAATGTGAGCATGTGTCTAGGTTTATGGTGGATTATCGAAATTATTTATGTGCTATCAAATTCTTGTCACACAAACTGGCATGTTAGTCCATGATGAAACATTGTACCTCAGCCTTCAGCATGAGAGAGAAATCGTAAAAAGCACCATAGACATCAGACATCATTTTCGTTCGATCAATAACTTTAGCAGTAAGACCTACAAGCAATAGACCACAGAAATTCAAAATTAATGATATAGTGAACCAATCGAGAAAAAAACATACAAGGCACTGCTAGGGAAAGATGCAACACCACAAAGAAGTCAAGTTGCATAACCTTCTTTTTTGTTATCTAAGGGCTAAGGGGAGGTTTGGGTCTATTTAGGCATATAAAAGAACAAAAACCCAATATTTGTTTCTCCCAAAATTCATTTAGAAAGGCATATTATCCGCACAAATACCTCTGTTGTGCATATTTGAATAGGGTTAACTAAGTTCTCTATCCTCACAGCACCAAAATATCTATAAAAATATTATTGGCAAAGATGCGCTTTAGCGTCTACCTTATGGTCGTGGTAAGATCATATGCAAAATTCAGAGGAAATAAATGATTTTTTCCCAGTCCTAAAGTGCACGACACTGAAAGCAGCTTTAACACTTTTTGTGAGGATCCTTACAGGTCTAGCCTCAATAAATTTATCATTCATAATGGTCATTTCTCATTGTCATGTTAGCCACTCCTCATGCTCTATACATGGTACACCACTATAACATTCCAATCCAATTTCTCAATGCCAAGTGAAAGAAAAACTAGTATTGAACTGCATCGAACTCCTCATGAAATGAAAGCGCATCAATATTTAATCCTTACCACGTCTCATTTTCACAACCCCTCTGAAGACTTGAATGTTGTTGTAGCACATAGCTAACGTCCCAATTGCCATGACCTGGTAGCATTAGGGAAAAAATTATCATTTCATCTTTCACCTTGGTAAAGTAAAACACAAGGATTCATCATAACAACAGTTTGTTGGACAGAACTGGCTCTAGGAAGGAAGTTGATATTTCCTTAATTTTCATTCACAACAGAGAGAGAAAAGAAGCTGATTATTTCACATATCAGGGGTATGATATAAAATACATGTGCTTGCATGTGGCTAAGATGTTTATGCACAGAATTTCCATATCTCATAAGTTGAAACTTCACTACATTTTTCTTTATTTACATGGCACAAAAGCTACTGTCTACAGAAAAGATCTTACAGAACATGACAAGCTAAATGAACAGAGGAGGTTGGAGAGAAAATTCAAAATCAAGTTACCATGCCAAGATATATTTCAATGCTCTAAAATCATGCCATAGAAGAAAAACAAGACATAACCTTTTAGCTTTCACATAGCACATATCAAATTGTTCCAACTCATTATTTTTGTTACTAGTTGTTACAAAACATTTGACCTCCACGAGTAACCAGGCAAAACTAAACAAAAACAATGTCATGGCATGATATTGATTTGTCATTTGAGAAAATAAAAGATAAGATTCAGTACTGTTGCCCTACATGCTTGCATTACAGATCAAGTCCTGTTGAAGTGCTTAACTACAGCACAGCACAGTGTCATAGAATAACTCAGTCATTGGATAATCGCGTTAGAGACACATGTACCTGAGGAATAGCACAAAACCGGAAGATAGCCGGATCTCGTAATGGAGACATGTATTTTAGGCAATCGTCTACATGTGTCAAAGCATTTGTGACCATTTCGTTCAGGCACTGTACTGCCTTGACCGAGTTTTCCTCATATTTGAGCTCCTGATGAAGAGAAACAAAGATATCAGAAATGCAACTTGCTCGTTAGCATTTACAAAATCACCATATTTAAAGCAAAACGGTTGACTTGTAAAAAAAATAAAAAATAGACAATGCTAAAATTCAGACACGGCATTGATAGGAGACGCACCTCAAGTTTGTTAACATATTTACCCCAAATCTGGCGAGGCCAAAACATGCGTGATTTTGGTATCTCATTTATGTCCTCCAGGTAATCTCTGATAATGTTCGTTTTCTACAAATATTGCAAAAAGACAGCTGGCCATGATTATTGCGAACAAAGAAATCCCAAAGATGAAGGCACTGATTAATGCAAACAATTGAAAATGATACCTGAAGAAATAAACCCATAGAATTAGACAGAGTATCTGAAGCCAAATCTTCTTTGCCAGAAGCATGGAAGATTTTTGATAACCCCAATCCAACAAGTCCAGCCACATAATGACAGTATTCATCATAATCATCAATACTCTCGACCTGCCCAAGAAGGTGAAAGTTAAGTCACAGCGTCAAAGTCAATTGACTTGTCTTGCACTGAGGTTAGTAGAATTCTGGACAATTAGTCGTTAAAATTCTATAAGACTGGTGCATCAAACGATATCAAGACAGAAGTTTGTAAATACGTGCTAAGAGAAGAACAATGTTAAGTTTAATAATGCCGAAGCTCATGCATGGTGTTTTCAATACCTCCTTGCATATAAATTTTGCCATTCCTGCACCCATCCTCATCGTAATATCCTCAATCGCCTCCTGATAACTGCAGAAAAGAAGTAGACTTATGTTGCAAGTGAAAAAAAAATGTGAATATATAAAACTAGCCATAAGAATAGGCAACCGAGCAACCACGAGATACCTGTCTCAGAAGCAAAACACATAGAAAACTGATAAAGATTTTTCTTAAAGCCAAATTCAGTGAATACTGTTCCTTCCAACTTTCATTACAGAGAATGCCTAATCGTTTATATATGCAAAAATCTAACTAGACTAGATTTTAATACATAGGAAATTCAGTTATCAAATTATTGATGTTGAGGGCATGCATCAGCTCGCAACTGGGGCCAGGCCATCATTCAAAAAGTAATATACCACAGTAACGATGAACAACGATCAACTAATCAAATTGAAGAAACTGGCTAGGTTTTCTACAGGAAATCAATTAATTGTCATTCCATAGTCAAGAAATTCCAGTCCTGCAATCCACATAGTACAGAATTCATTGTGAGAATAATAACCGGACATCAAAGAGCAGCAAAAGTACCTCAGTGTCGCTTTTCAATTTTTCATAATTAATCATTTGTTCAGGAGAGATTTTTGTTGAGAAAAATGAACTTTTTTTTTGGTTGTGCTTTGGGGAAGCGGGATGTGGGGTTGAAAAAAAAATTCATTGGACTGCATAAATGAGCGTATTTTTTAGAATATGTATGGTTAAAAATGACTTTTGGGGAAAAATATTTTTAAAAAATTTCTCCCAAACAAATTATAAGAGTCTGCAACAATTGAAACTCTTTACTTCAGCTCTTTTAGTGTTTTAGCCATGCAAGAAAGTGAAGCCAAGAAACGCATCCAAGGTTCAAATAACTGCTGTCTATAAATCTTCAAGGCCATCAACACTCACTTATGAGAATAGAAACTTCCTGTGCCATATACCCATAGTTGCATGTTCAACTTTCACCAAAAATCTAACTATGTATCCTAGACTTCCTGTGCCATATATCCAGACTTCTAATTGTAGTAGAAATTCCATTTTCGAAACCTATAAAATTTATGGGCATAACCGACTGGAAAGATTCTTGTCTGACAAATTAATAGTGCAAAATTCAGCAATAATTATCTACTATCTTGTATTGCCTTCTTGAGAAATATATGTGAATTTTTGTGTTTCCTTATAACAGATGAAACCGCCTGAAATACCTGTTATTTTAAACCAATAAACAACTCTACCGTTTTACGTAACACGTACAATAGTTCCTTGGTCAAAAAAGATACCTCCTCCCAAGCTCCAGAAAAGCAGTGGAAACATGATGGAACTGATCCATAAGCACTTTGTAATCCTCTGTACCACCTTTATGCAAAACAAACAACCACATTAGGCAGATACAATCTAGTCTAGACTCTAGTGTGTAAACATTTCATATGATATGTTGCACCTACTCCAACCCCTCAAATCCAACCCACAACACAATAGGCAGCCTTTGGAAATTTTCTTTCTTTCTTTTGGCACTCGCCCTGAATAGGCAGACTGAAGCACTTTTAATCAGCAATGGATCTAGTAGTTATTCCTTCCTGTGGTTACTAAATCGGAAAAAAAAAAATGTAGCTTTTTGTTTAACCTGTATATCAATAGTTGACAGGTAAATCCTCCCATTGCTCTTCCTTAGATATTGAATAATAGATATAAGATGTGTAGTAGACAAATAAACTTTTAGTTTGTTGCCTGATAAAGCAGGACGGAAAAGTCCAATTTCAGACAAAATACAGTTAGATCAAACATTCTAGACCAACTTAACTTTATGGACCAAATTACATGATATGCCGAAGCTTCAATACTTTTAGGTCAGGATATAGGCTACGTTTCTCACAAACTCCAATCATGTTGGTCTAGTTTTTCCAATGCTAGCATGTATTTCTAATTCTTCTTTTCTTTAATATATGCTAAGAGAAGCAGAACATATAAGTTTCTGAAGCCGTAGAGTTCTGCAATGTTATCTTCTGGCTTAGTATCCTAAAAGTAGTTCAGTTCTCACAAAGCATTGAAGCCTCCCCCAACACCCCACAGCGCCCCCCCTCCCCCAAAAAAAATAAAAGAAGGATGGGGAAAAGAAAGGGAAACTTACCCTGAAAGTGTTCTTCAATGCTATGAAATCTAAACTAACAAAATAGAACTGCCAAACAGAAAATGAAGGATGAAACAAAGTGAAGCTCACATGAAAAGTGCCATTCACGATCATATATGTGCCGATGAAAAGCCGTAAGGATAGGAACTTTAACCTCTGTGGGTATACTTGTATCATCCTCTGTCCAAAATAACTCAAAAGTGTGATTACTATGTAGGCAATGTGGATAAAGAGCAAGGAATACTGATAAAGTTCAATGAGATGTAAGACTTAGATACTAAAGTAGTTTAAATAGGTAACAGTAAGCATTTAAAGAGAAACAAATGTGGCAAGATATGCTACGATGAAAAAAGCAAACTTCTAATATCTAACCATCAATATTTAAATATGATGTCTTCAGCTGGGAAACAGGGAGTTTCTAGTCTATCCGGAAATATAAAATATCCGAGGCCTTAACAAGAGAAAAATATGCTTCATTTGCCCATATAATATTAGAGGTTCAGGTCTGTTTGACTACAAATACGCAAAAACTCAAGATGAGCATCTTTATCCCATCTATTTTTGTTTGAACATCTATTTATGGGTGTTGGTGTCAACATATTCCATTACCAAAATGGCTAAATCAACACAACAATAAGTAGAATAAGGAATACCAGCATGTTCTTTTTAAGATGAAAATCCTTAGGCACTGCTTTTTTTATTTTTTATTTTATTTATTTATTTAATATTTTTTATATTACAAAGGGATTGTAGGGGATGGGAATCGAACCCTTGATCAAGGGTTCGGGAGCTAACTAGGATGCCATTAGACCACATGGGTCTTTGCTATCCTTGGGCATTGCTCAAACTTGACAGCATATGTCAAAATGGAGTGTAATTGAGGTAATTGAAACAAGTGTATAGAAGCAAGTAAGAGATTTTATAGCATACCGACAGTGTCAAGCGCTCGAAGAACCAAATAAAATATGCAGATCTACAAAAGTTGAAGAATTATAGGTTAAAACCAGTTTTGCTCAAGCTGAAAATTATATAACACAAACTGTGAAATTGTTAGTGATAATATTATTTCGGGGTGAACTTGTGAAATTTATAATATTTACTGCTTAATCTATATCAATCAATAAAATAAGAGTAGACTGGAAGAATACAACAAGCGATCCAGCATTTATTTCTTTGAGTTAATCTTTACAGCAACAGAGTACAGTTGGCAAGTTTTCATAATGTTTCCATCTAGCTTGTGTCCGATATATTTTTACGTACTCTTTATTGTACAAATGGCTTAAAAATACCAAAATCCTTCTCCAGTTGCAGCTTAAAATCTACAATTAACAATAGTAACTGAATAAGATAGAGCAGACTCACAGCGTCACGAAGATCGCTATCAAGCTGTTGAATAACAAGAGCGAAGCTTCTGGAGACTCTGTGAAGCAAAGTATAGCTAAATGCCCAGTGTGGCTCCGGCGGGATCTGCTTCTCCGCTTGCCTCATTGCCGATTTAAGCTTTATCAGTGGGTACAAGTCATCCGGATGCCTGAAAATCGCTCTAAGACTCCCCATCCTGTGCTCCAACGTCAAAAACACCAAAATTCAATCAATCAAAACAACCGCTTCAATAAATTCACCAAATTAAAACAAACTAGCGTATCAACATACTTTTGCTTACAACTTGGAACTGTGTAGAATTGTGTATCACAACTTGTATGAATTGCAATGAACGAAAAGTAGTAGTTGGCCAATTTATACAAATGTGTTAACGTATGGTCGATGGAAGCTCTGGCGTGCTTGAAATGGTGAATCAGTAAAAAAATAAATTATTGAGTTTGATTTGCTGTTTTGCCGGGAAGCAGACAAAATTGGTGAGTGCCTAAAAAAATTTGGGTATGAACAGTTACAATTCCCACGTGAATCAAATTGTTAACTAATACAACAGCCTGAATTGTTTGACCGTATGGGAATTTATCTATTTGAATACAAAGAATATCTGCTTCTTGCTAGTTGGGGGGACCCGTGAGCTTGATGAGTGAAATTGCCACGTGTGATTATGTCATATTTTCAAGCTAAAATAAAGGGCATTGAGAATAATGTGATCCGCACTGATGGGTTTGGAACAGATCAATCGGTATAGAAATCATGCAACTTTTGTGATTAATAAAATAGGATAAAAACATGTGCTCAGCCTAATGAAATAGATCAGATTTTGAGTTTTGGAGCTTGATCTCCAATCAACAATAGTCTAATCTGTTATAGAAAACAGCTAAAAAAACATAGACGTCACTCAAGTTTCATGGAAAAATCACACAAGTTTCATGGAAAAATTAATTGAAAACTGTTTGGCAAAAATTTATATTGGTTCATCTATTTCGAAACAATTTATGTTGGTTTATAAGTGGATTTTAAATTTAAATTTTGTATAAGAGTCGTCACCATTTATGTCATGTGGAGTTAAAGATTAAAATGATGTGAAAACTTACATCACATCAAATATGTGACTTAACAATGTATTGTCATGTGACCAACATTTGAAATTTAAATTTATTGATAAATGACATTAATTTTTAACTGGTAATCTCTCAATTTTAATTTTTAATCATTTCGTTTTTTGTAGGTAAATAGCACCCTTAGTCCGGCCAATTCTAAGTAAGCAGGGCTGAGTTTCTTAAGGAGCCCGGTCTTTAATGAAATGCTAACACCTCACCTGTGTGTCAGGTGAGGTGTCAGCATCTCATTGGAGACCGAACTCCGTAAGGAACCAGGCCTTGTTTCCATAGCTGGACCACCATTAGTCCTTAAATGTTATTACGTCTTATCAATTAGTAGTAAACATTTTATTTTCTGTGCTGAATATTTTAAACGGTGCATTTCTTGGTACTGAAGTCTTTTTGGATATATCTCACAGTATTGCATTGCTTAGTTCTTAACTTGTCAAAAATTTTAGCTTTTTATGTTGAACTTCTTGTTCACTCCTTTTAGACACATTTAAGATTGATGAGCAAGAAGCATCATGAGATCAATTGATCAATCTTTGTAGGAGCGTTTGTTCGAATATTCCTTGTATGTAAGTACCGTGAAAGTTGTGATATTTTTAATTGAACTCATTTTCTATAGAGCCAGATAGGGTTTTATAAGGAGCTCAACTACCAATAATAAGTCGTCACATGTATGAAATCACGAAATTACATCTAATTTTTTGACTTGACTACTCGTGATTGATAGTTAATTCTATATTATAAATTTCTATTTGACTCCATAGAAAAACTAATTAATTGAAACATTTGTCATAATCCTCAAATAAACTCTATGCTAGTGCAACATTTACCTGTAATAACATTCTCGAGATTTAGATATACTGTATGATATGACTAAATGAGGAAACTAAGTGATGATTAATGTTTGCAAGTGAGGTTTTCTCACCTACACATATGGAAAAATTAGTAGTTTTGCAACCCCCCCCCCGCCCCCCCCAAAAAAAAAAAAAA
>CAVNYN010290473.1:0-29864 GCA_963692815.1 Nyctanthes arbor-tristis | reverse complement strand
TGATTAATGTTTGCAAGTGAGGTTTTCTCACCTACACATATGGAAAAATTAGTAGTTTTGCAACCCCCCCCCCGCCCCCCCCAAAAAAAAAAAAAACCCTCTCGTTATTTGCTTATGTTCACTTTCTTCTTCAATTTCGTCTAATTCTTCAATTTCACGTTATTTGCATACGTTACATTATCACTAGATTACATAACAATAATTTTGAAAGCTTAAATTATTAGAAACAAACACTCAAAATATTTATCAAGATGATGATGTTGTTATTAGTATTATTATTATTATTATTAAGGATTCTTTTGGCAACCAATTATAATTGGTTGCGATGAAATAAGAATTGTGTTATTTGAATAAAAAGGCGTGCAAAAAAGTTTAAGAACACCGAGGAGATTGTTTTCGTCACATTACAAAAGTTTAAGAATAATTCTTTATTATTTTGTCAAACTCTTTATCCACTTTTATCAAACAAGTCTACCACAATTTGTAACCAGCAAAACATTCAAAATAGTCAATTAATTTAGGACTAATTGCAGCTATTTGATTCTCATTATTCACATTGAATTATAATGAGGTGGAATAAATGATATAGATTTAATAGAAATTTGAAATTTGTAGCTATAAATGAGCAGTTGTCAAATTAGTAGTTAAATTAATAATAAATAAAATTATAATGTGTTTTCAAAAGGAGAATCAAACAAGCACGTAGTTAGTTGTCAAAGGAGAATTATTTTCTTTACCATAACTTCTTGTCTTTTATGTAAAGTAGACATGCTAAGGATTTTTTTTTTTTCCTTTTCTAATTAAGCATATCAATTATTGGGAACAACAGTCGAAGGCTGCTACCAAAACAAATGGGTCTAAAAATTTTCAATTTCGAAAATGAAAGTTCACTTTACGATATTGCCTGAGTTAGGATCATGTTGACCAAGCTAACAAGGCTTAGCACATTTGGTTAAAGTGTTATGTTGAGATATTGGAACTTAAAAGTCCCAAATTCGATTCATCTATTATTTTCTACATTTATTTGTAACATGTAACTATGTATTCCCTTTATATGGGGGTTTGAATTGTTGTTGTTGTTTTTTTTTTTTTTTTTTTGACATTGTGATTCAGCCAAACATATATCCGCATGCATTTATACTACTACAATGTAGATTTGTAATTATCCTTTTATTTTTTTATTTTTTTAAAAAGATCATCTTGAGCAAAAAGATACCTAAAAGATCAAATAATGTTGAGTTATTGTGGCTAGATTTTGAGTTTAGACAAATTAACATCATTATTATTCTTCTTTAATAATAATAATAATAATAATAATAATAATAATAATAACGTGAAATCAGATATCTACATAGTTGAAAATTAAACCACTTAGAATTATTTTAGAGTTCTCTCCCACTTGTATTAGAAAACTTTCAGTTTGAATAAATGTATGGCTACCATCGAATTAAAATTCCTTTATAAAACAAGACTAGATTCATGATATAGCGGCACTCTAGTACCTAACGACATAGCGATGAGTGTTTATTTTTTATTGGGCCACGTCACAAAATCCGATTTCATAAAGGAACCTGATTCGTTTTGGTTCTACGGAAATTTTGCTAAAACATATGTGGTTTCAAATTGAGCCCTATGTTTTATTTTATATGTTAGGGCAACTGTGTTTGGGAGAAAAGTGAAGGGAAAAGATGAAGGGGTAAAATAAAACTTAGGGCTCAATTTGAACATTCGTAGGGGTCAAATGTGATTAAATTAGCATTATTTGAGCCACAAATAAAAAGTAATAATATATTGATGAAAAATCTATCCGACCTCACTTGTCAATGAATATTTTGAGTTATTTTTCATAAAATACGGAGACTTTAATTAATAGATTTAGGATGCCCATTGTGATTTGGTATACGAAAGTCAGCTTAAAATGTTCTCACGATGAGTTTGAACGACAGTGGAGTCAATGGGGATGAAATCGGACAATTTAATTTGAGTACGTATTGAGACAAAAGAAAAATTAAAATAAATAAGTCATATGTGTTGTAAATAATTATATAATTAGTGAATGACTATTATACCCCTTGAAACTCTAGATTTGTACCTATAAATATGTGCGTCTAGTTTTCATAATGAGAGATAATTTAGGAGTTTTCTCTCCACATTTCTTTGTTCTTCTTTTTTTCCTAGTTGATTTTTTTCTTACTTTATAACTAGTTATCAGCACGAAAAGTTTTAAAAGCATGATCTCGTAGATTTGTTTTTCTTTATTCTTAACCTTGTTGATATTTTATCCGAGTTGTTTTTGACGTCTTCTTCATTGACAATTCATGTATCGATTTTGGATCCAAACTTTTGCATTCTCTGAATTCTGCCTGGGAGATTAAGCCCTTGTTTGATACTCTTTAACAAAACACATTATAATCTCATTTATCACTGATTTGACAACTACTCATTTATAACCATAAATTTCAAACTTCTATTAAATATACATCACTCATTTTACCTCTTTATAATTTCTCTTTATAAATCAACTACTATAAATTGAATCAAACATTTATGTTTCGTTTTGTCTTCAAAATTTATTTCTCTATTCTTGGCTAAAGTTTCAAGTAAAAACATGCTCCACATGTAAATTGAATATAATTTGCTCCAATTTTATCTTTTGATTATTATCCATGTAATTGAGTCTCTAATGGGTGCCAGTGCACGAGACATTACATTTTTGCAAAATCGTCTATTTGTTTTCCAATTCTCGTTGTCTGTGGATTTAGTTTAGTTTCCTATTCCCACGATCATAATTGTGGCAACCAAGTCAATGGAGTTGTTTACCATGTGAAGGAAAAAGAGAATGGAGTCGGTTTCAAAATCGTTTGTCGAATTAAAGACATTGAAAGGAGTTGATATATATCTTGGATTCACGAGGAGGCGGCTATTGATTTTCTTTACCAAAATGTCTTGGGAACCATAAACAAGGTAAACAAATTCTAACTTCCATCCACCGCAACCTTATTAGAACATTCACATTGGTAGTGTTAAAATTAACTATTCACATAAGAAAAAAAATAGAGTTGTTAATGATTATTAAATGACACCTAAATAAGTTAAATTTAACAATTAATTTGTGTCATATTAGTGATTCTAAATAAAAGTATTAAATTTAATCATCAATTCAATAGTTAAATAGTTGACCAATCCCAATTTAATTAAAATAAAAAAGAAGAAATAATATCACATAAAGTGTTAAGTTTTTTGTTAACTTTAACAATAAAACTAACAACTTGTTAAATTAAATGTTTTTAACAACTACTTTAACACCACCAATGTAGATTGTTTTTTGAGTTATTAACTAACAACTCCACTAATAACTTACTTTAACATTATCAATGTAGATGCTCTTAACAGAGTTTGTTGAAATATTCTGCATTTGGTGAATACGTCTAACTTTTGGATTAATATTATTTGTTTATTCTTGGTTTATGTTAATGTTTCTATTTTGATATAGTTGTAAATTGTTTCAATTATTGATGATCCATTCACACACATGTATCCTACTTTCTTAAAGAAAGATGATTAAACAATCGTATCAATTCTTGAAAATTATTGCCTTGTAATTTGATTGTAGTTTCTGAAAAATCATAATTATGTCTTTATTCTAGAAGAATATGATTACCTCTTGAAGAGCCCTAACATACATTATCAATCATGGTTTCATAAAATAAATAAATAAATACGATTTGTTTAAGTCTATATATATATATATATATTAAAAGGGAGTTTGTATGGCACAATTTTAATTTTGTCTGACAGGATTAGCCTAATTATTCCCGCCTAAAGCCTATCGGGCGGCATAACACAATGTGCCCGACACTCCTTACGTGGGCCGAATATTACTGAACTACATGTATTGAGTTTATCTATTTCTAATGGGTTGGACATTTATTTCTTTTAATTTTCTGAACACACAGCTTCCCTTTACATTTTTCTTCTTTGTTTTTTGTCAACAGTTCTTCTTCCTCTAATCTATTTCTAATGGGCCGGGGTTTTATTTCTATCAATTTTATTAACATAGCTTCCATTCACGTTTTTCTTCTTTCTTCCTTATTCTTTCTTCTTCAGTAAGGGAGGTTCGTGATTTACGGCACCAACTCGATTCTCATATCAATTCCGTCTGGGTATATCCTAATCTACCCTAGATCATATCAAACACTCCTATCTTTTCCTAAATTAAATTCTTAAATGATAAGATTTCAAACTTCCGAAATCAATCCTCATCTATCATATGAAAATTAGTTTTTAATCTTAAATTTTTAAAAAATAAATGGTATTGAATTTTATTATTTTGACGGGTGCAAAAAAAAATTTATTATTTTGACATTTATTAATTGTAAACAAATTGTAAGATGAATTATTTATAATAATCGTAGTTATTCATCGGCCTTGTCGCTCGATTTTAGTTAGTTTTGTTTGATGAACTTTATTATTATTGTTGTTGTTGTTGTTGTTGTTGTTATTATTATTATGGCTATCTAATAACGGATTATCCGCATAAATACCTAATACAGTTTAAAATCTTACAATTTGTTATTCGATTCATCAGTCCAATTCACAGCACCCATCCACCGATTCAATTCAAAATTACGATTTTAACAACTATAGATAAATAGTGCTTTGTCATCAATATGGAAATTAAATTTCACATATGAACTAATTAAGTAATAAAATAATTGAATATCTAAAATAACTACATGTTAATAAAAAAATTACACATATATGATATTGTTCAGGGTTGAATTTGAAATTGAAGATCAACTAATCTAAAAACAATAAACTAAATTTGAATTATTTTGACTAAATAGAATTTAATACATAACTAATGTTGTTTATTGTTAAATAAAATTTGCACACCTATCCGTTGTTGTTCAAAGTTAAATTTTAAATCAATTATTAGTAATCTAAAAATAATAAACTAAATAGCCTGTAAACTAAAAATAATATCTAAATGATGTTGTTTAACGTTGAACATGAGTCCAACATGTAAATAAACTTATTAACTAAATGCCTTTAACTACCCTACAATTCATTCTCAACGTGCTCTGCCTAAATAAAACAAAATAACATATTTAACACTTGACACCTCTAATCAAATTATAGTTTAATATAAACAATTTCTGACATCTATTAGAAAACTAATGTGTCCAACACTAAATATATTAATCATGTTTTAGGCTAAGGATTCCACGCTTTTATATTACCTACATGATAGCTACAATATAAATAAATTTTCATTTTGATGAACATTTCGATAAGTTATGTGTTTTATATATGTATCATGTGGTATATCAAATATGATTCGTGTATTCCTTATTTTTTATTGCTTTCGAGGATAATAAATTATTCACTGTTTTTCTAATTTTATCACATCGCAAATTATTCTTAATCCATGTACAAAAAATAATTAATTCTTTTTGTTGTTTTACTATAATAATCATCCTTTTAAATCTTGCCATCAATAATTTTATTACCTCTTCTATAGTTAATCTTTATCTTTTTTATACTTCACAGTGATATACACTTTAAAATTCCAAAAGCAAGGACTACTCCATGCGCATATTTTGTTGCTTTTATCTCACCCAAAAAGGTCTCTTGATCCGGTTGATATTGACAGAATTATATCAGCTGAGATCCCAGACGAGAAAGATGAGCCTGAATACTATAATACCATCAGAGATTTAATGATTCATGGTCCATGTGGACATTTGAACCCCAAGTCTCCGTGCATGGATATAGGCAATAGTATAAAGCATTTTCCTAAGAAGTTCGTAGAGCATGCCAGAATTAATAAAAACAGCTATCCCATTTATAGAAACATCAAAGGATTGAAAAAAATGTGTTGAAGTTGTCAACAGATATGTTATCCCACACAACAAATACCTGCTATGGAAGATGGAGCTCACATAAACATTGAGTGGTGTAACCAATATAAGTCAATTAAATACCTATTCAAGTACATCAACAAGGGTCATGATCGCGTTAGAGTCTCTTTTAATAACACTGCAGATTCTGAATCAGAGAAGGGAGTTGAAAAGATAGCCATGTATTATGACTGCACATATGTTTCTGCGTGTGAAGCTGTCTGGAGGATCTTTGGCTTCAACATTCAATACAGGGATGTACCAGTTGAACAGGGATGTACCATTTGAACGCTTGAGTTTTCATTTGCCAAAGGAGCAAAATATCCTTTACGCAAATGGGGACCAAATTGATGTGATTTGTAATAAACCATCTGTGCATTCTTAATAAAACTGTATCTCGGGCTTAAATTTTCAAGCTGAGATACTTCTCCAAAAAAAAACTGTGCATCAGAACAAGTTTACTGGTTGGATGGAAGAGATAAGCGATATCCCGAGGCGAGAAAGTTAACATATGCTGAATTTCCAAAAAACTTGGTTTGGAGACAACAAAAGAGTGGGTACATAGACAGCAACGACTTGCTATTGGTAGGGTTTTCTTTGTACAGCCCGGTACTGGAGAGAAGTATTACCTTAGAACTCTCCTGAATGTCATTTGAGGTGCTACAAATTATGAAGAGCTTCGAACCGTTAATGGTGTCATATACGATACATTCAGGTTTTGCTCGTGGTCTTCTTGACGATGATGAAGAGTATATTGATGGAATAGCCGAGGCTAGTCAATGGGCTTTAGCCCATTCTTTGAGAACCCCGATTCATGACTTTATTGATGTTCGATTGTCTCTCTAGACCTGAGTATGTATGGGATAAATGTTGGTCTTATCTATCAGGTGATGTACTCTATAATCAACGGAAAATACGGAATTGCCAAGGTAAATTCAATATATGATTTTCATGCTATTCTAATGTGTTTTCCACTTTTTTCCTATGTGGTTTGCCTAAATAAGTATAAATTTTTAGGCTAAGTTGTGCATAATTGAAGCTTTATTACATTTTTTTCTCCCTAGGTCTTCAATTGTCCAATGGAGATATACAAAATCTTGCTTTGGTTGAGATCGAAAAGCTCTTGAAAAAAAGAGGTAAAAGCCTCTGGGATTATGATTGTATGTCTTACCCTACTGATGCCATTCAGACAGATTATTTGAATAGTTTGATTTATGAAGAGCAACATTATGATAAAGAAGCCCTGGCTAAGGACCATGATGAGTTGCCATCAAAGTTAACAGATGAGCAGTGCAGTGCTTATGACATTATCATGAAATCTAGTACTGCAGATAAAAGAGAGGTATTTTTTTTTATATGGATATGGAGGGACAGGCAAAACATTCATTTGGAACACTTTGTCGGTAGCATTGAGGTCTAAAGGACATGTTGTGTTAAATGTAGCTTCAAGTGGTATTGCATCTCACCTTCTGCCAGGAGGTCGAACTGTACATTCTAGATTTGGGATACCGCTCAACCCAACTGAAGAATCTACCTGTAACATCAAACAAGGAAGCCCGTTGATAACTAAAGCGAGCCTTATCATATGAGATGAGGCACCAATGATGAATAGATATTGTTTTAAGGCTTTTGATCAAAGTATGCAAGATATCCTATGAGAACACAATCCGCTTAGTATGAGCTAACCATTTGGAGTAAAACAGTAGTGTTTGGAGGTGACTTTTGCTAGATACTACATGTTATACCAAAGGGAAGTAGACAAGAAATTGTAAACGCATCTATTAATTCGTTAGATTTGTGGAATCGCTATAATGTTTTGAAACTATCGAAAAACATAAGATTGGAAGGTCTTCGGAATGGCAGCGAATGCATATTGTTGAGAGCTTTCTCATATTGGATTTCAAGTATTCGTGACGGTACAGTTTCTGGTAGAAATGATGGTTATACTGATATTGAAATTCCTGATGACCATTTAGCTTATGACTCGGGCGATCTAGTGACTTCAATAGTTAATAGTACATATCCTGATTTATCTTGATTTCTTAGCTAATGGTTATGATAGTACATTCCTAAAAGGTAGAGCTATTCTTGCCATAGTTGATATGGTCAACGAACAAATTGTTTCGCTCAATCCTTCTGCCGAAAGGACTTACTTGAGCTCAGATGCAACTTGCAAGTCTGATTCATATAGTGAATTAGTTAAAGATCTACACACACCTGAGTATTTGAATAGTATATGATCTTCTGGGGTCCCGAATCATGAGTTACCATTGAAAGTCAGTGTACCAGTGATGTTGTTGAGAAATATTGATCCTATGGCTGATATATGTAATGGGACAAGATTGATAGTTACCAGGCTGGGTCGTTATATAGTAGAAGCAATGATTTTGACTGGTCCCAATACTGGAGATGAGTTTTTAATACCAAGGATGACTTTGACGCCGTCTGACATTAGATTGCCATTTACATTCCAACTGCGTCAATTTCCATTAATGGTAGCATATGCAATCACAATCAATAAGAGTCGGAGACAATCACTTTCCCATGTAGGGATTTTCTTGAGGAGACCAGTTTTTAGTCATGGTCAAATCTATATTGTTGTTTCTCAAGTAACAAGTCGAAAGAGGTTGAAGTTTATGATTTGTGATTCTGATGGACATTGGAGTAACAAGACTGTCAATGTTGTGTTCAAGGAAGTTTTTAGAAATTTGGGTTAATTTTGTAAGTTAATTATTACTGCATACCTTGATTCTTTGGATGTGTCCTTTATTGTATTTATATATATTTAACATCTTTTTTTTCTCTCTCTTCTAAATGCTCTTTAGGGGTGTTCATGTACTCAGCTGAAATCTTTACTTGGTTCGAATTAATCTATATAAGGTGGTAAGTATAAGACATTCTCATAATTGCTTGCAAGATTTTAATTTTTATTATTTTTAGCTTATTAATAGTTGTGAGTTGTGACGCACATGCAATTAGAATTAGAAATTGTCATTAGATCATAGCGTTGTGTATACTTTTGTCAACTCAAGTTTTTTATATGTGTAAACACCAATTATTGATGAATTTTTTAAGGGATATATATTTCACTTAAAAATAATATGTCAATTTACCAAATGATGATGTCGGTTGCAACTTCTGTAATGTGTATTGCACTGAGTAGTTATCAACCTACGGAGGTTATTACTATTGTTAGTACACATTTTCACATTAATCGTAACAATATATAATGCGTTTGGTTTATATTTCCTTTGATCATATTATAGGTTACACATATCACGAAGCAACACTGTTACCCTGACTCCTAAAATATCAATTCTCATTGATGAAGCAATGTTATTATCAGTCTTTTATTCTGTGTCTTTGTTTGAGTTATCATAGTAGTTATCAAACTGTATTTTTAGATTGTTTTTCCAATTGTATATGATAAGAATTATTATTTGCTTTTTATTCATATATGTTATTATATATTATTTACTATTGTACAATCCACAATTTATTTGTGTGGACATCAAGCATCAACTCTCATCACACTACTTTTGAAGTATGGTATTTTCTCTAGATCATTACCCCGTGCATTGCACTGGTGAACAATCTAGTTCTCATAATAATAATCTTGAAGATTAATATATTATTGAACATGTATGATGGTTTACAATAAGATTTATTCAAAATATTTTCTTGAATTACCAATCAACGAAGTGATCCTTAAATTGTTTTCTCTGCCGAGTTTTACATTCGAATAGATCATCTGTCGCATGTATGTTAATATTTTTCTTTACATAAATTATAGATGGCTTATCAAGTTTTTATTCCCTGCTTTAGCTCCTTGAATACTTCATGGATTTATTATTAGGAATAAGGCACAAAGCTTGGTATAGATTATTCCTCGTAATTCGTTTTCCTTTGTTTATTAATTAATTAATTTTTTCTGGTCAAAGAGTTAGACATTACCTACACTGCTATTTGATTATTGCATAAACATATTGGGTTTTTCTATAGAGGACAAAAGGCACCATTATGGAGTCCAAACATCCAAGTTGGCAGCTGAGTAAGCAATAAATTGGCCCAGTTTAAATACAAAACTCTGCCATCGAGCCCACAAAAATAAAACCCCAAAAAGTCAAAAACCCATTCAACCCCCCTCCAAAAAAAAAAAAATCTGCCAAACATTTCAGAAGACCCCCTCCCCCATCTACACCACCGCCCCACCACCATAACCCCCAATTTCCCAAAAAGCACAACCCCCAATGGTACTCTCACTTCTTCGTTAGTGAACCTAACTTCATTGCCAGAAATTTGACTCTCTTGAGATCATTGAGATTGTTGGATTTAAGTGAAAATAATTTTGATCCACATTTGCCTAGATTTCATGATGGCGTGAAGGTAATCACTGATGGGAATCCAAATATGGTCGCTGGCCGACCCAAGGGGTCACCTTCACAAAATGAAAGCCAGCCTTTGGCCTCCTCGCCCGATTTGGACTCGGCACCCAACAGTCCATCACTTGGTGGTGACAAGCCATCCTTATTGAGCTTGGACTTGGAGGATGTGGTGCAGTTTACAGGGAAGAATTTGAAGATGGGACGACAGTAGGGGTCTTTTTTTTTTTTAACAAAATGATTATTTTTCATGTCAACATCCAACAAAGAAGATAAAACAACAGCATAAACACAGAGGTTCTTGAAATCGGTAAAAGTGACTTGCCATGTGGTATAGAAGAATACAGTTGTTCTACTTCATCCACAATTATTTGACGGAATTTCGGAATGCTTACAGAAATTCCTGTATGGCCTCCCGGCTTCTTCGTCTTGCAAGTGGAATTCTTTGATGATGCCCTTGTAGATGAAGACGGGGAGTGCGATGCCGAAGAGACCAACAAGGGCAAAGTTGCGGCGGGTCCACCTGAAGTTGTGCTCCAAATTCTCACGCGCTATCGACCAATCCTCTATCCACTTGTTCTTGTGAGCTTCCATTCCTTCACCCATTTTTCCGATCAGCCTTTTTTCCTTCGATCCTCTCTCTTCCGCCGGACGACAGTAGCAGTTAAACTTAAAAGAATGGAAGCTGGTGCAATTAGTAACAAAGCATTGGATGAGTTTCAGACAAAAATTGCTGTTCTTTCAAAAGGGCGACACCGGCATCTTGTATCCCTCTGGGGTTCTGCTTTTTGGGAAATTGGGGGTTACGGTGGTGGGGCGTTGGTGAAGCGGTGGTGGGGCGGTGGGGTGGTGGTGCAGTGAGAGAAGGAGGATCGGGGGTCCGGCTGATTTGGGGTTAAATTTGGGTGGGGTGGGGTGGGGTGGGGTGGGTTTTGGGTTTTATTTTTGTGGGACGATTGGCAGAGTTTTTATCTTTGAGTTGGGGTCATTTTATTGCTCGCTCAGCTGTCAACTTGAATGTTTGGACTCTATAATGATGGGTTTTGTCCTCTATAGAAAACCCCTAAACATATTTGCTATTTAATTGTTATATTACTTGATTGAATTAAATGTTCATTTAAATCTGTCATGTTTAACACTCGTCTCTAATTTGTAATAGTCGTGAATGTTATCAAGATATAATTCATTGTTACTCTCGAAGTACGGTAATATTTTGAAAAATATTACATGCTCTTGTAAATAAATTTACTCTTGTAAATAAATTTATATCAAATCTGATTTATCTGGTAAATCAATATTCTTGAATGTATTGCTCTTGAAGTGACTATATAGTTTAAATTAATTACAAAAGTATAATTTTCTGTGCTCCTGACGTGATATGTGAAATAGTCCTCATTCCTAAAGGAGAATAATAGTGCTCATTCCTAAAGGAGAATATAATACTCACGTCATGTTGATGTTAAATTTATGACTTTTACATATTATGTAAAAGTTATATAAATGTCCATATAACCAAACTTAAGTCTATTAAATTTGACATATCGGTAAAAATTATTTGTTATGAGCCATTGATGCTATAGTATATATGATCTCAAGTGGCTTGGGTAAGACAATAAAAGAAAGAAACATATCTAAGGATACTATAAAAGCACATAGTTTCCTTCGTTATTATTCCACGATAACTTCAAAGTTGAGTACCTTATCATCAAATATCTACATGATATATGAAAAATCATGAGTTACGTCACACTAGTTTCACTACATTGTCAAAGCAAATCTAACATCTTATCGTGAACCGTGAGTGAAGAAATTGGAAAACTCATAAACAAAACTCTAACAATGGGGTGCATAAAGCATCCAATGATAATTACTCATCTAAAAAGGAGTATACATAATATTCTTTAGATGTGGCATGAAAAGGCATTGAACACGTACATGTCGTACGGTAAAATATTTTGTGAATCTCTACTAACAGTAAATCAAGGGAAAAAGGAAAGTGGAAACTAATTTCCTTGATTATGACTTACTTTGATTGGTAACCTGATTAGTGGTTAATCGTAATAAATTGATCTAGTTGATAGTTCAACTACACACACCATTCTTCAAGACAAAGTATTTTATGGAATTAACATTAACTAAGAAAATGTTAATACTATATCAAGTGCATCGAACATCATCAAAAGTTCCAGAAGAGCTTGTATTATTGTGACAAATAATATTCAATTGTATATTGATGATGCCCTTTACTTTAGAAAATTCAAGAGAAATTTGCTGATTTTTAAAGATATTCAATGGATACTACATTGAGATAATGCAAAAAGGATAATAATACTTTTGCATAAATTCCTTTGTATCTGGTCGAAAACAGATAAAGGAAAAATTCTTAGGCACTACCATCTGGAATGTATTATACATTCATAAAAGTAATTGAGATTTGCCTTGTCATGAACTTGAAGTTCATTGACTGAAAGAACTTTATACATTGGCATGATATGTTTAGGTATATATGAGCAATTATGATGTGTAGCAAATGATTTCTCATGTCCTGCCTATGAACAAGGCAAGTTAGTCATCAAACCTTCCAGTATGAAGGTTAATACTGAATCTCTAATTTTCTTGAAAGAATTCATGGATATGTGTATAGGTTGATATCCCTATTATATATGTGGACCATTTAGTAATTCTTAGTATTGATTGATGTTTTTACTAGATGGTCCCGTGTTCGCTTGCTTTCTACTAGAGATGCAGCGTTTTACTATACTACTTGTTCATAGGATAAAACTAAAAAGCCAAATTCCTGAAATCAAAAAAGTTTGCCTGGATTATGCTCGTGAGTTTTGATCTCAAGTATTTGATGATTATTGCATGGCAATTGAAATTGAGATTGAACATTTAGTTTCTCATGTCCATACTTAAAACGGTTTAGCAGAACTACTTATTAAATATTTTCAATTAATTGTTAGACCATTGTTTATGAAAACAAAACTCCCAACTTCTATTTGGGATCATGCCATATTACTACATGCTGTAGTGATGGTTTGTATAAAGCCAATCATCTGTCATCAATATTCTCCATTGCGGCATGTCTTTGGTTGAGAATCTGATGTCTTTTGTTTAAAAAGTTTTGGCTGTACTGTTCTGATACATTACTTATTATGTTGGACCATAAGTTCAATATTATCAAAATTTTATTATTTAGTATGACCGGTTAGACCATCCCGATTTCTTAATTATAAAACTATCGAGAATAATGTGAAGAATAGGAAATTCTTCCCTTTAAAAGAATTCTCGTGTGTTGCAAGTTCTCAGACGAATTGATTATTAATCATCACAATGAATTGATTATTAATCATCACTAGCTATTGGAATTGGGTTCCAAACGCATCTGGAAAATATTCAGGGTGAGCCGTGTGGCCCACTCACCCCTATGTGGACTTTCTAGACATTTTATGAATTTGGATCCACTAGAAATCACATGTCAAAATCGTAACGAGAAGTTTGCGAGAATATTTGCTCAACTGATTGATTATGAGCAAAAGTTTCAGATATCATAAAAGACATATAAATCTTGCTAGTGAATTTTATCTCAAAAGTTATTAAATATTCATATATTATTTGGGATATTAATTGCGTGTGATTAGCAAAATGATATTATACGCCTTAATTTATTTGCTATACCATTAATTGAGAATATTCATTTGTGTTTAAGTGATATTGATCTTTCATTTACAGCATGATTCTTATATAACATGCCAATAGAGTATGTGACACCCATTATATTTGGCTTATGGTCAGAAGCCTCCATCTAAAGTTGATAAGCGCGATTTTTATAATCGCTCCATCACAATAGCTAAGATGGATATTGTAACATCCTGAAAATTCCTACAAATTAAGGTAAACAACAAAATTGTTATTTTGAAAGAATTTCTTGAATATCATTGTAAAATTTCTTGAAAATTAAAAGACTGGTATTCAATTGACGTTAAAGAAAGAATTTGGTTCCTAATTGACATAAACTAAAGTGTAGTGACTTAATTGACATAAATCAAAGTTTAGTGGCTTAATTGAAGAATGAGACAAAGCACAAGGATTTCCCAGACAATTTTCCGCCAAGTGTACGGTATATGCCGCGCCACGTGTCGAGATGTGATTGGCGGAACTCAAATTTTATTAAAACTAGTTAAGTTTCAACTTTATAAAAAGGGATTATTAGTTCCCAAGATTTCCCAAGCATTGCCAACATCCCATTTCTCTCCTAAACCCCCAAAATTCGTCCAAAGTGGTCATGGTGGAGAAACAACCCTAAAAACCTACCAAATACCTTGTTTTTCCCTTGAAAAAGGCTTCCTATCATACATAGGAAGGTTACAACTAAAAGAATGACCTTAGAGTGAGGAATATTAAAGGTTTTGGAGGTCTTTTTCACTTATAATTAAAGAAACCATTGAAGAATCAAAGAATATGCAATCTTTGGAAATTAAAAGGTGAGTAACACGTGTATTGACTCACTCTATCTCTTTTATCTTGTGAGTAACATGTATCTTGGCTCTATCCTTTTCTATCTATTGGCTCTCTTTCGGCGCTCTCTCTCTTTAAATCTTATTTAGCCTTTGATGATTGACGGTGCGCCATTGCTTTGGATAAATGATTGTTCTTTGCTCTTGGACATCGCTAGTGACGCTATATAGGCGTTCTGGTATGATATCTGAATTATTTTATGGTATTATGGCCTTGCTGTGTGGTCTTGGCTATTCTCATCTGTTATTGAATTGTATGGCTTACGGGTAGAGGCTAAACTAGTGATGTGTTCGGGCTTTGTATCATCGACTCTCTGAATCTTTGTGAATGACCTTCTTTGTGTATAAAAATGTCCTCTTCTGTATTGTTTTGCGTGGGCCAATACATGTTATTCACAGGGTACTTTTGTACTCACCCCCTATCATCAACAATCATGTTGGTATTGAATTTAGAGCTATGTGGCCGGATCGTCCCAAAGGTGAAGGAGATACATGTATGTGATCGAGACTTTGGTGTGTGCGGCCGAGGTTTCGTTGTGGGTAGCCCACGGAACATTTAATCATCACAGTGCGCAGCGAAAGCGCCTCGATATTTTGAACTGTATTTGTATCGATTTTTAACCGTTAAGGGCTTCCGCTACTGTTAAAATTCCGTTCGTGACAGATATTATAATGGTGAGAATACATATTGGATTTGAACCCCTTTTCGTATATTTCATCCATGAAGGATGATATATATTATATCATGTTTTTCCAGCTATTTCTTACACTAAATAGCATTATCAGCATTAGAGGGAGGAATTGATAGTTAGTAACAAGTATATGAAATGCGTAATTCTAATCCTCATGTGTAAAATGCAAATTTGAAGTTTGTAATATATACTAGCATTTCAAATTACTGACTGTATAGTTACAAATATATATGCTATGTTAAATGCTTCATCTTGAATTGATATAAAATACTATAAGAGGTTGGGATATTAATGGCATGCCTGAAGCATGACGTAGTCGATTCCAAAATAAACATCCATAAAAAGGAATATAGAGCAGATACTCGTGATGGTCCTTTTCAGGCATATACTTTAGAAGAGTATATAGACATAACTAATTAAAAAGTGCATAGAGAGGCTCAGGTACCAGAAATTACTGGAATAAAGAGATCTCGATAAGTTATGTTTATATTAAGACTAGATGGAATCGACAAGAAACAATAGTTGATTACACATGCTCATAAGCCCAAGAAATAACAAGGATGATATAAATCAATTTCATCAAAATTATTGATATTAAATATTAGCCAAGATAATCCTACAGATTGTTACAATGTCAATAGTATGACGATTTATAGTTATGCTAAAAGAGCATTAAATATGTGTTGGATGTTATTGAAACTTGAAGTTTCATTCGACTGACAATATATGAAAATATATTATTAGATTTTGTATGCTTAAATGAAGTATATAAAAAACTTAAAGTTTTTGTTTACATTGCCAGTTAATATGAGGGAGATATACGTTGTATTCTTTTTCCCTTGACTAAGGTTTTGTCCCAATGGGTTTTCATAGCAAGGTTTTTAACGAAGCGACCGATAACGTATCTAAGGAATAATGTACTATTTTTCCTTCACTTGGATTTTCTCTCACAGGGTTTTTTCCTTGTAAGTTTTTAACGAGGCATATTCTTGGTATGATAAATATCTGTGACATATATGATATTAACCCTGGGTATAAAACTCTTGAAGAGTTGATACTGCTTGAAGCAGAATATATTTCAAAGTATTGAAGATATTTGAGAAATGTAGATGGCTAAACATGAAAACCATTTTTGGCTGAAGTCAGAAGAGCAGCTATACTCTTTTTCTTTCGATCAGTTTTTGTCTCACTGGGTTTTTCTGGCAAGATTTTAATGAGACAGCACTTGGACACTACAAAGTTTATGAGAACTAATTGTATTCTTTTTTTCCTTAGTTTGGTAGATTTTTTCTACTGGGTTTTTCCCAAGCAAGGTTTTTGATGAAACAATTGTTATATAGAATAGTTTTAAGTAGGAGTGTTGTAAATAATTATGTAATTAGTGAATGACTATTGTACCCCTTGAAATCCTAGATTTATACCTATAAATATGTGCCTCTGGTTCTCATAATGAGACACAATTTAGGAGTTTTCTCTCCACTTTTCTTCGCTCTTCTTTTCTTCCTAGTTGATTTTCTTCTTGCTTTATAACAGTATGTTATTTTTATTTATTATATAAGCACCAAAAAGTATATTATGTCACAAGAACAATTAAAATAAGTCGTATACATTATTTTTATTTATTATATAAGCACGAAAAAGTATCTCTTATTAATATGTTGGCAGGTTGTATTTACCAATTAAACATAACCATACGCGTTCCTATTATTATAAAGGTATAAATGTTAATAATTTAACGCTAGATTAAACTAAATTGGAGAGTTTTTTTTTTTTTGGCCCCTAAAACGACCAAATTGGAGAGAACTGGTGTAAGTTCAAAGGTAAAATTTACTAAGGACTTATAGTCAAATTAAAGTCGTTATATGTATCTTTTTTCTTTTTTTTTTCTTTTTTTAGAGAGGAAAAATTTATTCTCATTAATTAAAACGTTTGACTCAAGGACAGAGAACAACCAGGGAGGTTCACTAGCCAATACACATGGATTACAAAAATCACGAGACCTACGAGCTAAATTATGTGCCACTTCATTAGCTTTACGCCTAACATCTTGCGCCTTAAAGCCATTGTTTCCTTTCAACAATTCCTTGCAATCGTTAATGAGAAGCCCGAACTTTGAGAGGTTCTCTGTATTTCCCAATGCCTCTACCACCACCTTAGATCATCTCCAATGCCTAGTCAAGGTCAAATGTCATGGCTCAAAATTCAACATGAGAGAGATAGAGAGAAAAAGGAGAGAGAAATTGAGTGGGAAGAGAGAGAAAAGTGAAGAAAAATAGAGGGAAATTTAAAAAAGAGGAGAGAGATAGAGACAAATTCAAAAATAATAAAAAAAATAATAATTGACATGGTGAAGAAGAATGTAGATATATGACATTGCACATTACACGATGAAGAAAAAGTGAAGAAAACGTGGGGTAAAAGAGATTAAAGTGATTAAAAGAAAAAGAAAATAGAAAACATATGGGACTTATCAATTTTTTTGTGTGTATCTCTCTTATATTGAACTTTGAGCCATGACATTCGACCTTGACTATGCATTAGAGATGCTCTTAGAGTCCAATTCAAATATGACACTGGAGAAGCCAAAAGATAGCATCCATTTCAGCCCTTCCTGTAGACCCATGCACTCCGCCGCATTTACCTCAAATTTAGCCTCCAAGTGTTGCACTCTACACATTCTGAATTCCCCATCTTCGCCGCGGATAATCAGCCCCAGACCCACAACTACTGCATCTTCAAACAAAGCCATGTCGACGTTGCATTTGAACCACCCAGTAGGTGGCTTAACCCATCAATTGATCTAATGGAAGTTGAAAGGTTTTTATATTTTACTCACTCGTCTTAAAAAATAGTCCACTATTCTTTTTTGTCAATCTCAAAAAGATAGTACACTTACTATATTGAATATGTATTTAATTTTTTTCATTTTCATATATACCCCTAATTAATTATTGTTATTCAACTGCCTAAACATTAAAAGTATTTCAAACAATAAATAAGACGTAAAGATATATGTAGAAAAATAAGATAAAATTTAAGGTTTCAATTATATTAACTATCATTTCTTAATTTATGTAAAATAACTATTGAACTATCTTTGTAGGACAGAGGAAGTAACTTATATATCAATGTTTACATATATCCATCTCACCTATTTTTCAATTTAAAAACAACAGTAAATAAATTTGTCAGTGGAAGAAAAATAAACTAGTGTTATAGAGAGAGAGAAATTTATCCATTATCTTTAAGGAGGAGGGGAATGGGGGAAACAAGGGTTCTTTACATAAAAACCACTTTTTGTAATACTATTTTAAAAAATACCCCTAGATTGAAAGTAATTGCAAAAATACCATTTTCTATTTCAAAACTATCATAAATCAATTTTAATTAAAATTCAATTCTTTACTAGTTTTAACTTTATTAAGCATTAATTTATTATGAACAATAATAATTATTATAATTAGTCGTCACCCTTCTCACCATTGCCGCCACCACTTTCCACCATCATCGGCAAACTATGACTGCCGGCAACCCTCGCGGCGGCTACCGCCGCCACAATTTAGTTAAAAAAAACATTTAAAAAATAATGTTACCAAAAATCAAGCGAAAATTTAGAGCTTGTTTGAAGCTCTTTATTTTTTCAATTTATAAAGAGAATTTATAATGAGTGAAAATGAGGGGTGGAAATTTAATTGAAGTTTGAAATGTATGGTGATTATTGAGTTGTTGTCAAATCAACAATCAAATCATAGTAGGTGAATTTATAAAGAGAAAAAATAAAGGAGTTCAAACAACCCTTTAACTCTAACAATACTTTTCCCCATGTGAAAAGCATGTTAACTACCAAAGTGCATTGTTACCACCGGGAAAATACTATGGTAACAAACTAAAAAAAAAAAATTTCAATGTTATATTACTACCGATACAATGTTACCACAGGGAAAAATACTATGGTAACAAAAGTAACAAATTGATAAAAAAAAAGAAAAAAGAGAAAAGAAATTCGTGTTAACAACCGTGTTACCATGATAACAATCATAAAATTTCATAGTAACAAAAAAATTATAAAATAATGGTAAGTCCCAAAAAAAGAGTAAAGCTCTTATAATGACAAAAGACAAAGAAGCAAAAACAACATGTGCGAATGATGGAACATGTTCGAAGCTTCGAATCGAGAGTGAATGGATTTCAATTGTCAATCGGCTATGAAATTTCAAAAAAATATAAAATAAAATAAAAAAATAAAGCGTGCATGGGAGTGTAGATTAGAAGAATAATTGGGGGCTTGTTTGGTACGATTTGAGAAGGAACACTGTCAAGAATGTATCTGTGAGTGGTATGCCATTTTTTTTTATTCGGAGGATTGTGTTGACAGCCTTATTGTTCCAGGTGGCCGACCCCGAGGGAAGGTGATGGGGTCAAGAAAAATGGATAAGAGAAAAGAAAGGAAAAGAAAACAAAAAAGAATAGGTAAAGTAAATGACTTTCGTTTGGCAACCATTGTTAAGTAGATTTGGCAACAAAGATGAAACAGATGTCGTGTACAACAGATTTGCTCCTCCAATGGCGTCCTAATATTTCTTTTCTTACTCAAAGGATTGTCAACAGGAAATGCAGCAGATACTTTATTCAATGCATTTGGTGAACAAGTTGAGATGTTCTCCTTATCAATGTTTTGACAGAGAGAGAGAGGGTTGCCATTTTAGAGAGAGAGAGAGAGAGAGGAGAGAGAGCCGTAATGAAAATCAGAGGTGGCAGGCTATGGTCGTGGGAGCGGTGGGTGATGGGGCGGGTTATGGTGGTGGAGTGTTAAGGTGCTATACGGCCGCAACAGGTTTTAGTGGTGGGGCGCGCAGTGGCTGCTACGACGGGGGGTATGGTTGTGGTGTTTGACGCCATTAGGGTTTACATAATGAAATATATATATATATATATAGATATTTATATATATAAATAAAATTGTAAAAAGGAGAAAAAATGAAAGAAAATGTAGGGGTATATATGCAATCCACAATGGTAAAAATGTAAATAATTTAGGAGTATGGTGTAGGATAATAATATAAATAAAAAAGGGGTATATGTTTTAATTTCCTCAAAAAACAATTATGTGTAAGCACTGCCTACACCTCTATTCCGCTAGGCGGGGTTTAGAGTTATACGGCCTTTCACTTAGCTTGGAGGAGTTTAATGAACGAGATGGGAATGAGTATACCAGTCATAATTGCATCATTTATTTATTTATTATTTACTTTTTCTTCCTTTTTTTCCCCTTGTTTTGGGGTTTTTTTTTTTGTTTGGGTAGGTGGGGGGAGGGGGCGGGGCTACAACAATAGAAATACGCTGGCACAAAGACGAATGCCTATTTATATTTATATTTTTTATTCTTTGTTGAAAAATAATAATGTTCCTAATTACAATTTGGAAAATGGCCAAAAAGCCCCTAAACCGCCCTATATATATACTCCCCCCGTCCTAAAAAGATAATCTACTATTCCATTTTCGTCCCTCCCAAAAAGATAGTTAACTTACCATATTAAACATGTATTTAATGTTTACTTTCATAAATGTCCCTAATTAATTATTGTTATTATTGTTATTCAACTACTAAGGGTATATATGAAAAAATAAGGTAAAATTAAATGTTCTAACCACATTAACTACTAATCCTTAATCGACGTAAAATTATCTTCCCGACTATCTTTGTGGGATGGAGGGAGTATATTAATTAATCCACTTAAGTCTCGGTACCTTTTATACTGTGATTTTCCCGCCTTTTTATTTGGTAAATTTTGGGATAATTTTTCCTTTTCTTTTTAACAAAATTTTTGTGAAATAGCTCAAAGAAGACTTGAACCTGTGACGATTAAGTTAAACAACTAAATTTTAACCATTTTGTCTATTTGTTTTGTTTGTTAATATTTTTTTAGTAATAAATTAAAAGATAATTCACTATTCTATTTTCGTCCCTTCCAAAAAGATAGTCCACTTATGTGCCCTTAATTAATTATTGTTATTGTTGTTATTCAACTACGTATGCATTAAAAATATTTTAAGCATTAATGACATAAGGGTATATATGAAAAAATAAGGTAAAATTAAATGTTCTAACCACATTACCTACTAATTCTAAATCGAACTAAAATTACCTACCGGACTATCTTTGTAGGACGGGAGGAGCATTAATTAATCCACTTAAGTCTCGGTACTTTTTATACCATGATTTTTTTGCCTTTTTTATTTGGTAAATTTTGCTGTAACTTTTCTTTTTTTTTTAACAAAAATTTTTGTGAAACAGCTCAGAGAAGACCTTAACCTATGATCATTGGGTTTAACAACTAAATTTTAACCATTTTGTCTATTTATTTGTTTGTTAATATTTTTTACTAATAAATTAAAATACCAAATCTGAAATGTCAATTTTTGAAACAAATTATAGTCCATCATAATTCGTTAATTCACCATTTCTACATTGTGTATTGGTGAGTTTAATGTTATTTGAATTTTTTAATGCATTTTATATTTTTTTTTGAATTTGTCAGTTTTATTAAGATTTTTTAAAATGAAGCGAGTAAAATATCTTTTTCGTTATTGTATATATGTACGAAGGACAATATGTAAGAATGTATGTTGTGTTTTAAATGATCTTGAACTTTACGATTACTAAGTATATTGAACTTATTGACTCAATTAATATATACTTATATTTTTATATTTTCTACAGGAGTGTAAATTTTATAGAGTTATGTTTAACTATCTAATAATATATTTTAATAAATTTTTCCA
Organism: Nyctanthes arbor-tristis; assembly: GCA_963692815.1. Lineage (NCBI taxonomy): Eukaryota > Viridiplantae > Streptophyta > Magnoliopsida > Lamiales > Oleaceae > Nyctanthes > Nyctanthes arbor-tristis. The sequence goes on along the minus strand of CAVNYN010290473.1, from coordinate 7,587 downwards.
CCCGTGCATTGCACGGGTGGTTTAACTAGTTTAGAGGTACCTAACCCAATTAAGATAGCAAAATCTCTAACCAATTGGGTTAGTGGGCTGTGGGGATGGGACAAAGTACTCGGCCCCAGACATATGTGGTAAGGATTAAAAGTTGCAACTTACTGCATTTGTTAAAAATTAGCAATGTGTAATATAATATGAGGATCTTTACATGCAAACCACCTTTCCTAACAAGGTTTTGGAAAATACCCCTTAATTGAAAAGTAACTGTAAAAATGCTATTTATATATATATGTAGATTTTGTCTGACTCAATTGATTGTCTAGCACAATTAGGAATAATTTTCCCAATTATTGTCTGACTTTTTTGAAAAACCAATTTGCTGATGTCATTATTCTATTATTATACTTTTATTTATTGTTATACTTTTCCTTTTAATCATTTAATTTAATATTTTTATTTTGAGATTCTATCTAAATATTAATTTAATATTTTTATTTTAAAACTCTATCTACATATTACATTTTGGTTAAATATATCTCATATTTACCTAATGGATTTCAATTTTACTTTGTCCGATTGTATAATTTTATAATTTTATGTTCCCCTGCTATATTGTATTTTACTTTCACAGCATAATATGTTAGTGAAATACATGGGTGTGAAGCATAGTAGTCCGTAAATGCACGAGTGTGAAACTAATATAGATTATGCTATCGAGTTTTATTGTCATTAAAGGAAATAAAAAATAAGAATTAATTAAAAAAATTATTGATTCAATTGTTATATTTTTCCTTATTGTTATATTTTTCCTTTTACTCATTTAATTTAATATTTTTATTTTGAAACTCTATCTACATTACATTTTGGTTAGATATATCTCACATTTGCCAAATGGGTTTGAATTACATGAAAATAGATAATATATCAAACTTGATTTCAATATTATTATTATAGTTTTTCTTATTATTATACTTTTCCTTTTAATTATTTAATTGAATATTTTTTATTTTGAAAATCTATCTACATATTATACTTTGGTTAGATATATATTATATTTGCCTAATTGATTTCAATTTTACTTTGTTTGATTGTATAATTTCATCATTTTATGTTTTCCTATTGTATTTTATTTTGTTAGCATAGTATGTCCATGAAACGTACGGGTGTGAAGCATAATATGTTCGTGAAACGCATATGTATGAAAATAATATAGATTATGCTATCAAGTTTATTATCTTTAAAGGAAATGAAAAATAAGAATTAATAAAAAAATTATTGGTTTATACTTTTCCTTTTAATCATTTAATTTAGTATTTTTATTTTGAGACTCTATCTAGATATTACACGTTGGTTAGATATGTCTTATATTTACCCAATGGATTTAAATTACATGAAAGTAGATAATATATCAATCTAGATTTTAATATTATTATTATATTTTTCCTTATTATTATACTTTTCTTTTTAATCATTTAATTTAATATTTTTATTTTGGGACTCTATCTACGTATTACATTTTGGTTAGATATATCTCATATTTGCCTAATAGATTTCAATTTTACTTTGTTTAATTGTATAATTTCATGATTTTATGTTCTCCTACTCCATTGTATTTTACTTTTTCACTATAATACTAGTTAAACTACCCGTGCGCTGCACAGATGGAAGAATTCACTAAAATATATTATTAGATAGTTAAATATAAATATGTAATATTTACATCCTTGTAGAGAATATAAAAATACAAGTATACATTAATTGAATCAATAAGTTCAATGGACTTAGTAATCGTAAAGTTCAATATCGTTTAAAAGACAACATACATTCTTACATATAATCCTTCGTACATATATGCAATAATAGAAAAAATATCTGTTACCCGCCTCATTTTAAAAAATCCTAATAAAAATAACAAATTAAAAAAATGTAAAATGCATTAAAAATTTCAAATAATATTAAACTCACCAATATACACGGTAGAGATGGTGAATTAACGAATTATGAAGGATTGGAGTTTGTTTTATAATTGATATTTCAGATTTGGTATTTTAATTTATTAGCAAAAATGATTAACAAACAAAACAAATGGGCAAAATGGTTAATGTTTACTTGTGAAACCCACTAGTCACAAGTTCAAGTCTTCTTTGAGTTTTTTTATAAAAATTTTTGTTAAAAAGAAAAGGAACAGTTACCCAGATTTTATTAAATAGAAAAGGCGGGAAAATCGTGGTACAAAAGGTACCGAGATTTAAGTGGATTAATTAATATATAGATATAGATGTCTGTGAAACGTACGGGTGTAAAGCATAGTATGTAGGTAAATGTACGGGTGTAAAATTAATATAGAATTATGCTATCGCGTTTTATTGTTTTTAAAGGAAATAAAAATAAGAATTAATAAATTATTAGTTCAACGAGATGACAATGGACTAATAACAAGAATTTAAAATCTTGTCATCAAAATAAAGAATCAATTGCATGCTACTTGCAAATGTAGGATGTACATTAATTTCATGCAGGTTGTGGTTTTTAGTTTCTTTATGACATTAAATCTGACAAACACAATTATGTTATATTTTATGTATGAAATTCCTTTAGAACTCTATCCTACAACGTACGGATGGAAATCTAGTTTTGTACTATAAAATTACTCTGAACCAATTTTAATTAAAATTTAATTCTTTATTAATTTTATTGGTATTAATTATTATTTTTTATAAATTATAATTAATATAATAAAAAACTAGTCGTGTTCCTTGTAGCTGCTGCTGTCACTTTCAACTCCGACTGCCAAAACATTTCCGTCACAAGCATAGTAATGAATGTTACCATTCAAAGAGCAAATGTTACCATCTGGAAAATAGTAAAAAAAAAAAAGAAAAGCAACAAAAAAATTTCATGCCAAATTTAAAAGAAAATAATGGTAACAATCGCAAAAAAAACAAAGTGAAATTAAAAAAGTGAAATGATGTAACAATCACCACAGGGGTAAAAAAAATTCACCATCAACGAGACCAAAAAGAAAAAAAAGAAAAAAAAGAAAAAACACGGTAACAAATGAAAAAACCAGGTACCAAAAAACCCACGGTAACTAATTCATTTCAAACATTGGTAACACGAACAAAAATATGGTATTAAGAAACATATTCATTAAGAAACATGGTAACACAAAACGAACGAGAAACCAAAAAGATTAAAAACATGGTAACAATTCAAACATATATCATGTTAACGAGGAACAAAAAAACAAAATAGTGGTGATTCAGTATCAAAAAAACTAAAAAATCACACTTGAAAACATAGTATATCGTGTTAAAGGAAATTAAACAGGAAAAAAAGAAAAATCTAAAATGAAATGTTAACAAGAAAGGAAAATGCAGGAAAATTTTTCAAAAAAAAGGTAAAATAAAATAAAAGTAAAGGTTGAACGAGAACTAGGAGACGCCAAGACCCTGTGGTCTAATGACATCATAGTTAGATTCTTAAACCCTTAGTCAAGAGTTCGATTCCCACCCCTATAATCCCCTTTGTAATCTCAAAAAAAAAAAGAACTAGGAGGATGGATTTGCCTCCAGTTGAACGAAAACAACCCCCCTCTCTCCCACAACAAAAAAAAAAAGGGGAAAAGAGGTAAAAAAGCACATTCTGTCGGAGTGGTGGTGGTGGTTAGAGAACCTAACAACTGGTGGTGGTGGCAAGCTAAACCAATAAGACTAAATTAAACATATTAAAAGTTTTCATTTAGTAAAAAAATCATAAATCAGATGCCAAAACATTAAGTATAAAAAAAATCAGTAACCAAATACATATTTATCAATTCAATTCAACATGGGTCTACCAATAAGTTGTCTTTTAGAAAGATCAAAATGCTTAGCCATCTTAAAACAACAACATGGACAATAATGACTTTTCTTGAACCATGGCTCGATGCATTTAAGATGAAACATATGCGAGCAAGGCATGCATATGAGTTCATTCTCTTTAAGGAACCTATCGAGGCAGATGGGGAAACTTTTAGCATCATTATCATAATCTTCTTGTACTAATCTCTTTCCCTTGAGGAATCCAGGTAAAATTAAAAGAGAAGCTGGAACGACATCAATTGATTCTTTTAGTATGCGATGAAACACAGACGATTCATGAAGAATGTGGTTGTTAAGAATAAACACTTTCACATTCAAAAGCAAAAGATTGTAATTCGGAGACATTTGATAAGCACTACTAAAAAATACCCCATTAGCGACGGAAATTTTGCGACGGACGCAAATCCGTCGCAAACTTCTGATGGAACCGTCGAAACTTTGAGACGGGCAGAAATCCAACGAAAATTTTCGACGGATATTAATGTTCTGTCGAAAATTTTCGATGGAAAATGTGGCCTTTAGAAATTTCCGACGGCTTGGGGATGCCGTCGGAAATTTCCAACGGCAACATACGCCGTCGGAAACAGTTCCGTTGGAAATTTTCGACGGCTTTCCCAAGCCGTCGGAGATTTTTGACAGCATGTACTGTTTCGTCGGAAATTTCCGACGACATCCCCAAGTTGTCAGAAATGGATTTTGTGACTAAATTTATGCTTTTAATTATACTTTGTCGATATTGTTCAATTTTAAAAAAATGTTAGATATTTGTTTAATTATCCCTCCACTATCGCATATGCCATTTTATCAAATAAATGTTTTAATATGCATAATATTGTTGTAAAAAATATACTAGATATGTTAACCTATATAATAGAAAATAAAATTTATTCTAAAATTAAAAATGTTATAAATAATTAAAAATGATATTAATCGTCAATAACTTTTAAATATGAAAGTAGAAAATGATTTATATTTTGACTCCATAATTAAAATTGCAGCTACAGTTAACAAAAACATATACAAAGTACAAAAAAGTTAAAAAAAAAAAGAAGAAAACCAACAACGGACCCAAACAATCTCACAAAAGACATCGTTGACATGGAATAGTCGTAAACATTAGATATGGACAAGTAATGTTTGACAATTCATTTATAAAAAAATATAATATGTAAAATAATATTACAGTATAGAAAACTAGTGTAAAAAGCATTACATTAATTGACACAAACAAATAAAATTTAGAGTATAACATATATTTAAATATATAATAAAAGTTATATTAAATACTAGATATGTTTAAGGGAAAAGTTTATTATTTTTAAATTGACAAAACTACTAGAATATACTTTATATATATTTTAAAGATATTTTTTTGGGTGGTTATATTGGACACCATTATTTTTTATAGTCATATCACATTTCTAACTGCATTATACATCGATCCTTAGTTTTTTCTAAATATTGTATTCACGCTCTTTCGTATTTTTTTAATCATATTTTTGTTCTTAAATGTCTATTTACTCGAATATTTCATATACAACAAAAGTTTTTTCCGTAAAAATTTTGTTCAAAAAGACGCTAAATAATTTAAATTTGTAAAAAGAGGCAAATGATTTGGCGCAAACTAATTAGTCTTTTCATTATTCAGTAGCCTCATGCTAAAAAAATTGTATGGATATCATTATTTGAGGCAAGAAATATTATTTGATAAAAATGTTACTAAAAACGATGTGATAAATCATACAAGAATGCAAATGAAAAACAAATAAAGTTTATGTACCATTTATGTAAATAACATATGGTTTATTTATAAAAAAGTATATTGTCAATATATTTTGCCTTTTTTAATATTCCTGTCCTCTTTCATGTCCTCTTTTATCAATCAAAAGTTTTGATGTGTACAATGTTATAGTAAAAAAATATATTAGATATATCAAACAAGGAATATAAAAAAATAAAAATATTATAAACAATTAGAAGTGTTACTAACAATCAATAACTCTTAGATATGGAATAGAAAATGATTTATATTTTTGACTCTTTAATTAAAAGTGCATAATAATAGTTGTATTTATAGTCTTTATATAGATTGATTACATGCACTCAAATAATGTTCAACAATCCATTTGTAAAAAAAATATAATATGAAATAAATTTTTAATGGTAATATGTGATTTATCCAGTAAAATATAATATAAAACAAATATTTTAGTAATTGATGAAGATTTTATTCGGTTATTTAGTTGTTAAGATTTAAAACAATAGTTGTAAATAAATTTTTTTATTAATTATTAGTATTTTAAAAAAATCACATAAATCACAATTTTAAGAATCGAAAAAAATGGTATGGAGCATTTTTAAATTTTTTAGTTTTTTACAAAAACAATTAATATTACAATTTAGAAAACTGGCGTAAAAAAATTAAATTAATTGACACTGGCAAATAAAATTTAGAGTATAACATATATTTAAATATAAATAAAAATTGAATTAAATGAAAGTTCAAAGTTTCATAAAGAAAATACTTTATTTTTATATTGGTAAAATCACTTGAACATAGTTTATATATAATTGGAACCGAAATATTAACAAACACGCGAGCTAGCCTGGTAGTTGGGACTTCACTCCCCAACCACTAGGTCATGGTTTCGAAACTCCATCCTTGCAATTGCAAGATTAATTTCTCGCGGGGCGGCAGGGCGGATCGGGTCATCGGTTCGTTAGATTTTTTAAATATATTTTTAAAATAGCAGTCGAAAATTTCCGAAGGAGACACTGTTCCGTCAGAAATTCTGACGGATTTCTGCCGTCGGAAATTTTCAACGGCCATTACGGTCCGAAACTTTCGACAAAATTAGGCCGTCGGAAACATTTGGCCGTCGAAAATTTCCGACGGACACAAAAATTCCGTCAAAAACTATTAGCGACGCGACCTTCTCCGACGGCGTTTTCGACGGCCAATTTTCTGTCGATGCTGACCTTTAGCGACGAATATTGAGCTTTAGCGACGGAATTTTCTGTTGCTGAAAGGCAATTTTTTTGTAGTGAAGCAGTAATGGCCCTTAGCCTACTTAACAAGTTGGTGGTGACGATCTGGGTGAAGTAGCCAAGTTTTGACAACGCCAGGGAGGATTTGGTGAGTTGTGCCGTAGTTGAGGAACTGCATTGGCATGATCTCAATATAAATAAGCTTTTGCTACTTTTTGGTGAGGAGGAAGTTCATGGGGGTTGAGCAAGGCTATGAAAGAGAACGAGAGAAGGAATCAAATTTGATATTAACTTGAACCAAGGAGAGGGGTCGATCGTGGTGTCATGTAATTGCTTCTTCTTCTAACTTAGTGATCTCAAACTCCAAATCCTTGGTCCAGTACTTGAAACAACCAATTCTTGAATTAGAGGACGACATCCTAGATATTTCTTCTAAAAGATTGGTTTTGCTGAAAACAAACAATCTATATATATATATATATATAAATCAAAAGAAGTCTAACCCGATTTTCCCGCCTAAACTATTGATGTCACTAATGATGTCATTTCTTTTTTTTTTTTTAATTTTTTTCCTTGCCAACACAATTTTACCTCTCTCTTCCTTTTATTCTCTTTCTCAATTATATCTCCAGTCTCTATCTTAGCATTTATTCAATTTATCTTTATATATCAAACTCTCCCAGTTTAATAAAACTAGTTTAACACCCGTATGTTTCACGGGTAGTTGAAATGGTACAAATAT
>CAVNYN010290466.1:0-16621 GCA_963692815.1 Nyctanthes arbor-tristis | reverse complement strand
GTGTAACAATTTATATATTTGTGCCATATGCCCAATATTTACAATTAGTTATAAAATTAGTGGTACTTATAGAAACTTCTTTTTTTTTTCTTTTTTTTTCTGGAGTAAATTTTAGAAATCTAAATGTCCAAAAATTAAGGGTTATTATATATAAAAATGCCTATTTCTAATGATTATTTCCAAAATATCTACTTTTGGACGTGAAATCTTTATTTACACCCATCTTGCTTTCTTCCTTTAACAATCTTACTTTTTCTTTTTATGTCCACTTTGCACAACCATACCCTAAACATAAAAGTTTTCTAACACTTTCTAGTCTAGAAGTGTCATAGTGGCACCTTTCATAAGAGATTTTTCTTTAGAGCTCATGCCTATGTGTTTGCCAAGTAAGCACCACATAAATAGTCCACACTTTTGGGCCGCACATGTGATTCTGACGCGGTGGGCATGGTCACCACATCGGCACCACATCATCACATAGGTTTCGTGAGCTCTTATTTTTATAGAATTCAAGAAATTATTAGAAAATTTTTGTATTTAGACACCACATTATAAATAACCTCAAAAATAAAATATGTGGAAAACACTATCTATATATATTAATTAAGAGAGCTAAGCCTCAGTATCTTTTGTACCCCAATTTTCTCACTTTTTTATTTTGTAAATCTTGCGGAATTATTATTATTTTTAAATAAAAACTTTTGTAAAAGTACTCAATGAAGATTTGAACTTGTGACAATTGAGTTTAGCACACAATCCTTATCCACTTTACTCTTTTTCATTTTAGTTAAATTTTTCACTAATAAATTAAAATATTATATTTGAAAGGGCAATTCCAAAGGATAATTCCTCTTAATTTGTTCATTTATCATCTCCGCCGTATGTGTTGATGAGTTTAATGTTATTTGAATGTTTTTTATGTATTTTATATTTTTTTGAATTTTTTTGTTTTATTATGATTTTTAAAAATAGGACGGGTAACGTGTATTTTTTATCTACCCAAAGAGAACTGCGGTACCCTGTTAGGATTCCTTCTATTTTTACTATTATTGAAAATAGGAGAGGCGTACCTGACCAGAACGCCTATTGTCATTCTTACTATTAGAATTCCTTCTATTTTTAAATTAATTAAAATATGATATCTATCATATCTTATTTTTGCCCCAATTTTTAGATTAATTAAATTTGAAGATTTATTCCTGTATTATTAGAGAAACATTACTTCTTTCCACAAACACTTCCATATACGTCCTCACTTCAATTGAAAGGTATGATATATAAAAATTTAGATTTGGTATATGATGCGGTGATTTGAGTTAATAGTGACTTAATAAGTTAAATTTCAATTATAACACATTTTTTTTATTTGAATTCTCATCACATTTCATTTTTCGAACAATAAAAATGCTTAACATTTTTAATGCTTTTAATATGTTGTCCGACTCATATTTTGTCTTTATAATCTATTATTTGGGTTGAAATCTCTTATATTTTATGGCTAACTTTGATTATAGAGAGGACACATTTAAATTTCATAATATTGTACATTTGTCGATGGTCGAACTTATATCTTTAAATGTATTGAATAGTGGTAATAAATTTCTCCCATTATTGCATATCATTCTGAATGATCTTGAACTTCGCGATTACTAAGTCTATTGATATTATTGATTTAATTAATGTGTATTTATATTTTTATATTTGCTACAGAGGTACAAATATTCTAAATATATTATGCAACTATCTAATGATATATTTTTATAAGTTTTTCTACTCATGCAACGCACATATAATTTAACTAGTTTGTAAGTAAACGGTTACAAAATCTTATGTTGATATTGATTTGACGTGTCACCGCAGGAGGAGACCACATGGCCTTTCTATGTGTGATTGGGAGAGGGGGGGTGGGTGTTCCGTATCTTAGGTAACATGGCTGACCATGGGGAGACGTACTGGCAGCGTATGGCCCATCAACATTTCTGTCGAGCATAAAGATCGACCAATCTCATGCCTTTTGCCAAACTATACATTGACAATTTGGATGACTACTGAGGGTTTTAATATTCAAGCCCCATTTTTCTGTGTCAAATTATTATTTTAACCTCCATCAGTCATTCAGCTAGATATCAGAGTAGACAATATATCATTATTCATTACGAACTAGTGCTGGTAATATATACTTTATGAGAAATGGGCTAATCTCTCCTATTTTCCCTTTTCCTTCTCTTTCTATCCCAATTAACTTTTCATTTTCCATCTTTTCTTTTCTTTTGTTCATGCAATTAGAGGAATTTGAATTTCAGATATGGATATGAACTTATAGTCAGAATCTCCTCTTGATAAAGATGCACCAGTCTCGTTTTTTCTTCTTATGCACGCGTGTAACTATTTTTCACAGCATGCGGTGCATCGAGGATGCCGGATGCCCTCAGTTTTTACCCCCACCAATAATAATTAATAATAGACAAATTACACGAGTGTTTGTTACCCCACAAAAACGAAAAAATTTTCAATTTCAAATTTCAAGATGGACCCACAACATAACGTTATTTATTATTACAAACTGACTAATTCCTCAAAACAAGCCAAAAAAAAAAAAAATGAAGAAGAAACAGACAGGCAAGCAGTTCATTCGTGATCCCAGTGACAAATTAATATTAATCTTCCTTAAAATTTTCACCTAAGTTTCTCTAAGGTTGTACTTGCACATGAATCTTCTGTTGCTGCTGGTGCATCTGCAAGTTCAATCTGGAGCAGGTTCTGACCATTTCTCCAGCTATGGGAATCACAGGCATATTATCACAGTTGCATATTTCCACCATGAATCCATCTGGGTCATGGAAGAATAATTGATCCACGCTTATTCCTCCTTCCTCCACCCTTTGTCGCACGTACTCGATTCCCATTTCTCCGAGTTTCTTCTCCACCATCCCCATGCTCTCGCACTGTCACATCACAAAGTGATCAGATCAATCACGTCACATATTTCGTAAAAGTCAAACATATTGTTGACGTCTCTATTGCTCATATGAAAGAGAAATTTGTCCTAATGTACAATGTTAAGACAAATTTATTGGTGTGGCTTTCATGAATCCTTTGACAAATACCAAAATGACAAGGGTAACTTCCGTAACTCGTTACATAAGAGAGTACGGAGAGATGTGTGCTTATCTTGTTTAGTGAAGCTCAAGTTGAAAAAATTAAATCCGGGTTTGTTACAACATACACAAACGTATTTTAGTACTAGTTTTTATTTCTAATTGATGTCGGTCTGTTATCTGATATGATATATTCTTTTTCTTTTTTAGGACTGTTACAATCCTTGTTCCCCGATAAAGATTAGGAATTATGTTGGAAGAAGGAATTATTACCTGAAAAGAAATGTGGTTATCCTTGGGATTGATCACAGTCTTCTTAGGCATACTCTCTGGATCCTCAGACTGCAAAAGATGTATCCCAATCCCATGCCCAAACAGCCTACAAGTTCATCCAAGAAACATCAAAATAACCTCAAGAAAATCAAAACCTACAAAATATTTTCCTTCGAATTCAAGATTTTAGGATATATTTTCTTGATTCCGGGGATTACCATGCTCCATCAAACTTGAAAGAGCCAGGCCTTCTGACAGGGACAAATCCAAGAACATTCTGGTAAAATTTAGTGGATTCCTCAACTGATTTGCACACAAGTGAAATGTGATTCAAAGAAGAAAGGTGCAATGGGTTTCCTTTGTTTTCCTTCATTTTCTCTTCTGATGAAAATGAAATAATATTATATACTCAGAAGAATCGTAGGACTTTGATGTAAACTTTGTTGGGGAATAAATGATTTTCGCTACTACCTTTGTCAATGGTGAAAGAAACCTAAAATCAAGCAAAGAATTGGATAAAATCCTAAGAAAAGATTCAAGTCATGAACGAAAAAGAGAGATTTTGGGAGAGAAATGATGTATAGAAATTCCCGAAATTGGACGATCTTGGTTGATGGACAAGTAGAGGGAGAGGGGTTTGTTCTCTTTCTTATATAATAGGAGCACAAGTTTTTTATTTCTAATTTTCATTTTGTTGTTCCGAACAAGTATCACAATTATTGGCAATTTGACACGTAGATCCCACGTTGCTGACTAGGATCACAGCTTTCATCTATCAACTTGTGGGTCCCACAACAGTTTGTGGGTCCCACACTAATAACATCTCTCCTCTTCGTTTGACGTGCAAATGTCAAACTAGCAAATGTATGGTATATTTGGGGATATATTAACCTTATGTTACATTAACGTCTAACACCCTGACGATACTAAATGTTTAGTATTTGAACATTTTTAACATTTTATTTTTACTAGTCTCATTCTCTTACCATATATATGGCGTGATTATCCCGTCAAATGCATATATAGTAGAAGATTATTAGACAAATCACATGAGGTTGCCCACACTGAATCAACTAACATGGAGGTTATTTAATGATCTCACGTTACATGTACATCTGACGAGATAATCCCGCCATACAATTATTGCTATTGACATGTTCAGTGACATGAATGAATGAGCGACTTGGTTATCCTAATAAATTGGTTATCTGTCGACCTTCATATGCAATTAGAAGTTAGAACTTGCCACTTGCATACAAACAAATAATATAAGATGCCAATTATCATACCATTTATTCATTTAAAAAATATGGAAAATATAAAAAAACCTCATGGACATTAAAACCTCTCACCCAGTGTGGCATGTGTAGATGTACGTTATATGTATTTCATGCACACACGTGTATTAACATGGGACTTGTATCTACACCGCCATATAGGGTGGGAGGTTTTGTTTCAAAAATTTCAAAAAAGTTTTTGGAAAGAGACTTCTAATATATATATATATATATATTCATGTACAACTATTTATTGCTATTTAAAAATGCTAAAAAACATCTTCTGTTTACACGGTGTCAAATAACAAGTCCACAAATATAATCTCAAAGGATACAGAAACCAACTTGTTAAACTTGGGGGTGAATTGCAGATTCTAGAATCAAACTCGCCTGTATTTTTAATAGCAATTTATTATAACGTTACTTTTGTGCATATGGAGAACCTGTAGTTGGGGTTTTACACAAATGGTTGACGTGGAAGCTGGTTAATTGATAACTTATAAACATTAGGATTTTGTTGAATATATAAGTTAAACCAAATTTTGGGCAACCAAATTTTTGAATGGTCACGTACACGTTTTTGAATTCTTTCTTATTTTCTCAAATTGTATAAATTTAAAAAACGTTTTTGAATTCTTCCTCATTTTCTCAAATTGGATAAATTTAAAACACACTTTTTTTCTCCTTGGTTTGAAAAGTAGAAGAAAGGTATCGTATGAATTCTTCGTTGACGCACAAATGAATCATTTTAAGATTAAGATGAATTAATATTACATTGTGTCGGGAGGAAGTTGGTCCTAGAAAGAATCATATTGACTCACACAAAAATTTTTCCATACTTTCATAATATATCGTTACAGCAATTCCCATCCCATATGAGTGTATGTAGGGGCGGAACCAGGGGGTGCTCCCCTGGTGTCCGGCGCAGCCCAAATTGAGGGGCAAAAAATTTAGCTTGTAAATAAAAAAACAATTATATATACTACGTAATTAAGCTGTGTATACTATACGTCTCACTATTCTGGCGCACCCCTCCAACAACGCATGACTCCGCCCATTAGTGTATGCATGCACTTCATGTAGATTCTTGAAAATGTCACAAAAACTAATATTGCTTGAGATGGCCAAACATTTCTTCTAATTATTAGAATTCTATAACTATAAGTAGATAAAATTAATAATGAGTGATGGAGAGAGCATCATTAAGCATCATCAGCTAGGTCGATCACAAGCCAATCATCTATTTCTTTACCAGAATAGTCGACCGTGATATTGTGTGAAATTTTACCTCTATCTTTTAAAAGGGAAAATTGAAAATAGACATTCAACTACTACCTTGTAGTTTTGAATTAAGCAGATATATACTTTGTCAAGAAAATTCTGGCCATTTAAGAACTCATAGGTTTATTATGTCTTAATTTAATAATAAATTGTGTTTCACGAATTTACACGGCCAGTTCTTAATTTTAGCACAAAAAAAAAAAGAAGAAAAAAAAAAGGAAAAAACTGCAAAGTACGGTACAGCTTGAGAATAGAATTTTGTCCTAATTTTTAGTCATTCTGTTCTACAAATTCATTGTTATCCATTTTGTAGGATAAGGACAAACGAACACAATTTGTAACATTTATCATTTTTTCTCTCTATTCTTCTCTATTCTTACGCCGGAGGTATCACCAATAGTAACACAAAAACTCAATCATAACCATTACGTAAACGAAAATGTGTGGCCTAAACGATGTCACACCGATGAACATAGAGTATAAATTGTTATTATTATGAAATTATTTTACGCTCAGTCATTAAAGGCCTCGGCTTTTGGTAGATTAACCCAAGACAAACACGGTAACTCATGATCGGTTGGGTTGAGATAAGGTGGTTCGCGGTAGAAATTGACCAACTGACACCCTGCCCTAGTCAATACCATCACTAGTTTCACAAAGGTAAATCTATGTCGCCGCAAAATTCAACACCATATTCATTCTCCGCAAACTTCGACCTATATATCGATCCCAATAAAAAAAAAAAAAAAAGACCACGACTATCATAATATTAATATTCATGGTCTTCACCACCATCAATATATTATAAACTAACTATGGTCGCTACCATGCATAAAACAAGTTCTTTAAAATATATATTGGGTGAGTGTGAATACTGGTTTTTTTACAAATTATTTATTATTATTATTATTATTATTATTATTATTATAATAAGGCATAATTCTTTTTTGGCCAATTTTCTAAAAATCATAGTGTATGAAGAAACATTGAGCTCAAACATTGAGCGTAGGCGTGTCTAGTACTAATGCGTGTTAAAAGCACAATCAATGTATGATAAAGTGTAAGACGTAAGGAAACGTGAAACTCACACTTTAAGTGACAAACTTAAGCGAGCTTTTTACAACACTGCCTCACATCATAATTCTAGTTTTTCAAGAAGTCGATTTTGGTTCAATAATGGGAATTATTTGATCTTTGTCTTAAGAGGGTCTTGCAAAAGGAGTTTTTCTAGCGCTCCTGTCGCAGGTCTAACAAATTTCATAGTAATTAAATCCGTCGACCTTCTTTTGCTGACAGACCCTTCAATAAGTAGAAATTAAACAGGCACCACCTAATAAAGGGAAGGGGCTTGTTGAGGAAGGCTGGCTTTTGTGCCCATGCCTACATTTGCTTAGTAAGCTTGAGCGTGTCTTTCTTATATCCTTCGATGCTTTAAGGGCAAAACAGAATGGCCTATCAATAGGAACTCCAAGGACCAGCACTTACAACAAAAGAATACTTATTTGGGGTCGGCATTCACTCGGTCAATTTCAAAACTGGTGAACAGTTTCGGTTCGGTTCGCTAGCTTTTTGGTTTTAATTGACCATTGGGTCGGTATTTTTGTATAGACCAGCCAGTTCGTGGGAAACTGTCTTTTTCCCCCCCCTCAAAAACTGACATAACCAATGCGGTTCTTTTGCCCACCCCTACAAGTACTTACGGCTAAATGATTCCATGGATGTATGGAATTTATCTTGCTACAAGTCATAGAACATGGTATTGGGTAAAAAAAAGAAAGAAGAAGAAGTTGTTGGGCAAGATATATGTGTTAGATTTTTATATATCAATATGGTGTTGAAGTATCCTATCCCACATTGAAATGGAAACGGAGTTGTGACTACTTTATTAGTGTGCTTTGTAAAAATTTAATAAAAAGAAATAAAGATAAATTATAGAATCTATTATTATATATGTTTCCTTGGGTCTTGTTGACCAAGAATGTATTTCTTTTTATTTTATTTTTATATATCTTGAATTTATGGAAATTTCGGTTTCAGTTAATTCGGTTGATATCAAAAGTTGTCAACAAAACTCTATCCGGTCTGAAGGGTTGCGTCTGATTAACAAAACTCTATCGGACATTTTGAAGTCTGTAAAAAGGAACCAATCCGACAGAGTTATTTATCCCATTTTTGAATAATTCCTTCCATGTTCTGTCCATTCCACTTGAGATGAGATAAAACACTTACCATTCTCCAGGGCCTGAATTCGAAGTGCTTGATTTCTAGGTAACAGATTGTTGAATCCTGGTAGCAAAACGCTCATCGAACTACAAGCACAAGGAGTAGGGGTGAAATTTTGCTATAAGACATAGTTTATCTAACCTCAATCTTTATTCAAGTCAGTGATTTTGTTCTTTTTTAATTTTTGTTTTTTTCATTAATTTTTTCTGTTGAAAAGTAATCTTTGCGTTCACTTATTGTTTCTAACAATATGCTCATATACGTGTAACAACTACTCTGTCTCTCTTCTCAACAAGTTAGTATATTTCTTTTTATTTTATCGACTTTTTGAGTTGACCAGTACAAAGTAACTACCTGCTCTTTATTGTTACATGTTTGCACTTTATTGTTATATGTCAATCAATTGACACATTTACCAGTCTCACGATAAGAGAATAGAATTTAATATCTGAATTGTAATGCTTTCAGATCGGAAGAGCACACTTTTCATGATCTTTGATTAATTCTAATGAGCCCCTTTCAAGCACTTCTCAAATGTTTTGTTAAAAAACTTTCCTCCTGTGTGGCATACATGGAAGCATGTCATGTGAATTTAAAATACACATGGTTTAAGTTTGAAATACACGTGACGTGCATCCATAGACACTACATGAAGTGGGGAGTTTTTTAATAAAACTTTCAGAAAGTGCTTGAAAGTTTTCCGTATAATCCAATATATACCTATGCATATATTCCTATATGTGTCAGTCTGATTTTGTCAATTTATTCATGTGAGGTTGTTGGGGGAACATATAGTGATTAATTTTGAAATGTGCCAAGGTAGTAGTCATTTTATTATTTGAAAAATCTAACTGCTTGTCCACTCATGCAGGTAATGTACGAGCAAACTAGAGCAGAGATTGCAACGATTTGTTAACTGTTATCGAGACCTCTGAATAACTTAGGTCAACATGTAAGTACAGCTCCAATGCGGTGTTGGCGATTATTAGTGCTGGTAGCAACAGTTAATCTCGAAGTCGATGGCGGTGCCTGGAAGGGCGAACCCGAAATTGTCGGTTGTGAGATGAAGTTCGAGGTGGTGGAAGGCGGTGGCTGGGGACGATAAAAAGTGACGATTTCAGGAGAAAAATTGAGAATTGGAAAAATGAGATTGGGTGTTCGATTGCAATTACTTGTATAAGTGAAGCCTATGTTAATGCACGCCTAGAAGAATGAAAGAGTTAATGTCACTTCTTTTTTTTTTTTTTTTTGTGGGGCTCGGGGGTGGGGTGTTGGAAATTGGTACGCAAAGTCATATTGACCACTTTGACAATTGTTGATTTTAGATTCCAATTTTATTTTGTATTTGAATTAATTTTTTAAAACCAATTTTGAGTGAATGAGAAATTAATGTCACATATATCGCTTAAACTCGTAAAATATTGGAATTAAATATTAGAATATTTTAGAATATTTTTAGACGAATAGTTATGTCTTATGAGTTAATGTTTGTGACTTTTAGACATGATTATTTCTTAACCGGTGTGTATTTTCTAAAAGACATTATTTCAAATGTTGTAACATTTATAAGAGTCATGTCTTTTAAAGACGTGTCTTTTTATAATATATTATTCCAACGGTTGTGACATTTTTTAGAGTCGTGTCTTTTGAAGACGTGTCTTTCCAATGTCTATATATAGACCCCTAGATTTCATTTTATTCATTCTAAAAAATATCTGAAATATGTCGTCTATTCCTTGTTTCTAAATTCATCCCTTTTATTTTAAAAAATATTCCAAGTATTGAAGAGTATTATCGGTCAAGGTTCAACTGTCAAGGTTGATATAAAAGTGCGGTATGGATCTTTGAAGGAGCATTGTATCTTGGGAGACAGAAGTCCGTATTCCTTGTGCACTTATCGTTAACGGAGGTGAAATCTGTTTTAAAGAGATTTGCTACGACATACCTCGCTTCATCTCCTAACTCTGCTTTTTATCGTCTTTTCTGTCGATTAGTTTAGTCGTATTTGACAACAGGGGGGCTTGTGAGTTATCATTATTTTCATATACTAAATTCCAGTGAAATTTTAGTTTCCCATTAGTAATCTTGCAACTCATAAATAATATATTTCCCCCTTATATGGCCAATTTTAAGGAACTTATGGCCGGTTCTTTACGGAGCTCAGTCTTCAATCACAGGCTGACACCTCATCTAGCCCAATACTTGTAGCAACTACAATGGCCGCGGAGTTAATAAAGCAATATAATATGTCTTCCTATTTCTACTTCAAGACGAAAACTAAATAGGTATGGTTTGAACTCGATCTGGACTTCTAATTTAGAAGGTGAGCATCTAACCTCTACAATACAATTCGAACCACTGAATAAATCAATTATGTTCACATATTTTGCAGAACTCACAAGTATTACACGCTTCTGCACAACTCAATTCCATTTAATTTATCTATATTTGAAACAGAAATAGGAAATCGACATGAGATTCTAAATTATTGACAGATACGTATTCAAGAATTTGCATTTTCTTTGATGATGATTAGTGAATTTGACTCTACGATTAAATGTTTAATATTATTTTGCACCAATAATTGCTCAATTAATTTGCTAGCTATTTGCTTAATTTTGTTTTCATCATTATTATTTATTTATTTGATTTGATATTCCTTTCCACGTGGTTTGCAAATTATGTCAAATAACATTATATATTAATGAGTTACAGGTAAGATACTCAATAGGTTGGCAGGTAGTCGACTCTCACCAATATATGCGTTGACTTTCAAATAAATCCATTGATACAGAAATATTTAACGTGCACGTGCTTAGGGTTTGAAAACTAAATGATTGGCTTGTTAGTATATAGTATATTTCAGTTGAGGCGCTAGACGGTGATGTGATATAATATTAGCTGTTGGTATAAATAAATCACCAACTAACAGTTCACATTAGTAGTTGATATTATATTACGTATTTATCTATCTGGTTTCATAATAACATTGATACTTAATCAAATTTGTGAATGATACATTTTATATCATATGGTGAACGTGCATCATCATCATCATCATCATCATCATGGTATTTATTAACTATCTATAACAACTAAGAATTTTCTTAGTGACCAAGGTTTAGAGGGTCTCGAAATGGTGTACAAGGTTTTGTATACCAAGACAGGGCAGGTTGGCGGAGTAACCACCCTGCAAATTTTAATAAACAACACGCATAAGTTTTTCTCCCAAATAATAATAATAATAATAATAATAATAATAAATAATATTCTTTTAGAAATAGGACCCACACTTTCAAATACATTAGGATAAAAGTTTAGTTAAATGAATACAAGATTTGAAATAAAATATATTCGACAAAATTTTATTGGGAGATTTTCACATACGGCGGAAAGTAATTATGTATTAATGAAAACTTCAACAAAAATTTATATGTCTGTACATAACAATAGTCAAGATTTATATTGACACATATGCCCTTGATTTCCTTGGTTTCTTTTTAAGGAAGGCGCCTTGTATGCATCAATCCAGTGGCGGAGTCAGATGTTATTGGAGGAGTGAGCCAGAAGAGTGAGCCGTATATTACACATGGCTAAATTACCATATATATATATTCCTTTTTCCCCTAATTTTGGGGTAGGGTGTGCAGGCCCACCATGGCCTCTCTAGCTACGCCACTGTATCAATCCGGTTAGACATATCATGGATGCTTTAAACCGTGTGAATCTTCCAAGAGATAAGCTTCCAACCCAAGATTAGTAGTGTGGCTGAGAAATTCGACTATACTTGCGAAGAAAACACTAAGCATTGAAGGGGAAATCTGTAAACACCCTTACTCCCTATGTTTTGGCAGAAAAATTTGAAAACCCAGACTAAGGAAAATGGGACATCATGTTCGCGGGAAAGAGGTGCATTAAATGCTCGTCAGAATGGAGTTAGGCTATTCTAGGGTGTCTGTGTATAAAATCAAGGGTAATTTCATCCATTTATGTATCAATTGTTGCTACAGTTGGACATTCTAAAAAAATATGACATTTTTTACTTTTGCTTGACGGAATTTGATTTTTGTGCAATTTTTATAATTTTATTTTACTACACATCACATTACTTTAATATAATCACATCACATATCTAGCTGCATAATCCAATGTCAAAGTTTTTATTAACATTTTATGTCTAAATAGAATTATTAAGGTATGTTTAATGAACAATATTTTCTATAGAAAATTACTTTTTCTACCTAAGTTCTTGCTTTTGTGGTGTTTGATTGACTTTTTTCTCATTGAAAATTTTTTCAATCTTTTTGTCATGTGGTCATATTTTCCTTGAAAACAATACAAAAGTTTTTATTAGCAAGGTGTTGAATTTTTGTTTTCTAGGCAATATATACATATATTCATAATTTCTGATATGAATTTTACTGTTTGATTGCCAAAGATTTTCATGGAAAATAGGTTTTTTAAAGCAAATTCATACTTTTCTAGTCTTTGACGACATTCCTTTCATGAAAAATGTTTTCCACATCTTGACCACATTTTCCATAAGAAAATGTTTTCCTATGGAGGGTATATGTTATTTGTTTTCTAGGTAATTCATACTTTTTTCATAGATTCCACCTTCAATCAAACATATTATAATTTATTTTTTATGACATTTAATTAGTATTTTTTTGAGTAAATATGACATTTAGTTAGTTACTAGGTAATTTGTTGATGTTTTCTTCTTAAAGCTTTGGTAGAGGTTTCGGTCTCAAGATTCTCTTTGAGCTCAGTTTTTACTAAGCAAATACTGTAGGGAACATCACGCTTCACAGATTCAGCCGTCCTATTTAGTCTCTTGTGATTGGAGTAGACTTCTAGCTGCACGTTCTCAGGCTTAGCCTTAGATTTTTTGGCAACTTGGTAGGGGTCAGATATTTTTTTTGGCATGACTACTGGATGGGGGATACTTCACTTGCACTGTAGTTGCCCACTCATACTCACTCTACAGCCAGAGTTGATGAGTTTTTTGATGATATTAGTTGGGATTTGGGCAAGCTCATCAGGGTAGTGCTTCTACATATGTCATTACGTATTGCTGGGGTGCCATTAGATACTATGAGCTTATATCAAATACTGTGGCGGCCCACTCGTAATGGCAGTTGGTAGGTGCTTTATTAGGTTGTTTAATTTCTCCATGCTAGTTTTTATTACATGTTTTATTGTATTAAAATATTTATTTAAGTTTAGTTTGTTTATTTATTGGAGGATTAACAAAATAATCAAAAAGAATTGATTTCGGATGTGCTTTGCAAGTATTTTAGAGCTTGAGGATCGAGGCGTTGGAAGATCAAACATAAGGGACTGGAAAGAAAGGAACAAAAGAATTTAAAAAGAAAAAGAGATAAAGTCGTGCGTCCGCACAGCTTTTCCATGCGGCCACACGAGTTGCACAGAAACGAGCAGTGTCAAAGAACCAGTGGTGCAGCCGCATCGCTGGACAGTGCGGCCGTACTGACCCCCTACGCACGCGGAATTGCTTTGTTTCCTTGTTCATTTAGTACTCTTTTTATGGTATACTTTGTACACGATTTTTACTAGTTTTCTTAGGGATTTTAGACCCTATATAAAAGGGGTCAAATCTTAGAACTTGGAGGAGACATCTCTACACAAACAATTTCATATTTATTTTATTTACTTTACAAGGACAAAGACCGGAGGAAGGATAGTTTCTCCATTCCTCCAATTCAATGAGATCTTGTTGCTACTTCTTGTTCTTAATTAATTGATTTTAGTAATGTTATTTCTTGTTCTTTTGCGAGATTGCTTGTGTTATTCTATTTTCTATGATTATAAATGTTGATTGTTTGACCTAATTTAGGCCAACTACGTTGAATGATTAATGTTCTATCGCTAGATTTGGGATTTCAATTCTTAATTGTTGTTTCTTCTAATTTTTCAGTAGCAACTAATGATTGTTAATCATTAGGGATAATACAACCTAAGTTAAATAGATCGAACTTATGAATTTGTTGCTTAGATTAACTTATTTTCCTAATTCTTCATGCAATCGTTGTTCTAAATCTGGAGAGCTTATTCTAGGTTGTTCAGACGATTAGGTCTGATTAAAGAATTTATTTTGATTGGATATACTTAAGGGAAAATACGGGTAACAAAGATTCTTGTTGCCTAGAGTTAATATTTTTGCAAGAAAGTAAAAACAATGCTACGATTGATTACTATCTTTTATGTGAAGTGCACAACTGAACTGAGAACCAGAATTAGCATTTATGTTTTATCTTCTTATTTATTATTTTCTTTATTCTTTTCTTTCCTTTAAGTTTTAGTTCAATCTCTGGAAAAAAAAACCCCTTTTCACTACTTGACACGAATCACTTAGATTTATCCAACGTTCTCAGTGGGTTCGACCCTAACTCTTTACTTCTACAAGTTATTTTAATTTTAGTAGAGTAAGGTATTTATTACTTTAGCGCATTCGACAAACGACCAGCAGCTTTACTGCTAGGTCCGCTTGTGAACTAGTTAGACAACTTTATACTAGATCGTCAGCATATGGAGATTTTTAGGTCAGACTGTTCCTGTAACGGTGTCTTTCTTCTACTGGCGACTGTGGTAGGGTCTTACTCCAGTAGATTGCATGATTAGGTAGTGGATTCATGTGCAGATGCCTTTACGGTCAATGTTGCTCTGAGGAGGAGACATTGGAACATATTTTCATTGGCAGCCAATGCTGATATGTTGGCAACATTTCTCTTCTATCTTCCAAGTTTCTCATCTGGTGTCTGGCGGTATTCAACATCGTTTTCAGAGATGACGGTTTTCTGGACGTGCAGTTAAATGGGGACACATTCGCTTCATTGTGCCGCTTTTGTGTTCTAGTTATTGTGGAGGGTGCGGAATGATGCGAAACATAGAGGCATAGCTGTTGATGCTAGGGGGATTATCTAGCGTGTGCATCAGGCTATATCTTTTCTTCACATTGGCAGAGCACTTCGCTTTATGCATTGGAGAAGGGACACTGATCTGGTTTTTAGGTTTGGCATTTCTATTTCCTCTCCCCTCCTCCCTCTTCTGTTTTGGTTTTTTTATGGATGCCATCTGTGGGATCTCATAAGATGTACACAGATGGATGTGTTATTGATGAGAGAGCTGGTAGAGGTGGTATTATCAGGACTCTAGGGGCCGCTGTGTTCGTGCCTTTTCTGCTGATTACAGGGATTGTATGATTTTGGAGACTGAGTTTCGAGCTACCCTCGATGGTATATTACTGGTCAGGTCGTTTGGTATATCATATTTATGGGTGGAGGCTGATTTTGTAGTCGCTATCCATTGTATTCTTCACAGACGTGGTCCTTGGTATCTTTAGATCATTATTCGGCGCATTCGGTAACAGCTGCACTTGGATAGGGACAGTCTCTCACACGTTTTCGGCGAGGGCAACCCGGTTGTTGATGCTCTTGCTTTTGACGGGTGGACTAGACAGGATTACACAGAGTATAAGGTTCATGACCTTTAGTGGCCCGTGGACTTATGGACCGTCATGGTTTTCCCTCAATCAAGAGTATATAGTTTAGCTTAATTCTTTATTTTTTGAGTCATGTATACAGTAACTCTAGTTATTGTTTTATTTTTTGCTCTTACTCATTCCAATGTTAGGGAGATAGTACCTATTTATTTACTGCTTTCATTTATTATATATTCAGTTGGAGGTCAGGTTTTATGTCTCCCTCTTGGGTTGTACCATTTATTGAGATATTAATAAAAATGGTATAGAGATTCCAAACCCCCACTGGCTTGGTAAGGCGGATGCCTAAAAACGACGTTGCAGCCTAGTTGGTGTTTTGATTTAAAAAAAAAAAATCAGTTACTGGCAATTCAATTAATAATAAAATATTTTCTTTCCAAGTAAATTTTATATTTGTAATTAAACACACGCTTATAGTCAAACACATTATGAAACTTTTTTTTCCGTGGAATTTAATTACCAATAATTTAATTGCTAAGAAAAAATTTTCTTTCAAAATAAATTTCTTGTGTGTTTTGTTCGAATTGTTTTCCATTGAAAATATGAAATTTATGGAGAAAATTCTATCTTTGTACATTTGACACATATAAATGAAAATTGAATTGAAATTCCATGGAATCCTTCTAACCATTACCATTTTCCTGTAACAAAAAATTTCCACATTTTGCCTTAGGTTTTTGTTTTCTATGGAGTTGAACTTTTTCATCTTTTTGATATCAATTTCAAGAAATGGCAACTATATTGATGCGAGAATACACCTACATATTGTGCGGTTGTATTTTCAATCTTCTATTACTTAACACATATAATAATTCTATCATCCAAAAATTCTTTCAATTACTAAAATAATTAAACCCGGTTCAAATGTAATTACTTCTCCGTCCAAACGTACCTACTTATCACTTATATTTCATTAATTAATTAAGCACAACTACCAGACAATT
>CAVNYN010290453.1:5558-25060 GCA_963692815.1 Nyctanthes arbor-tristis | reverse complement strand
ATATATATATATATATATATATTTAAAGCCTTTACATTAATGTTTCTTTTCATTTATCTCTTTTTTCGTAATAATGGTATACGAGCAAACTTGTCGTATAACATTTTAACTCCATCTACAATTTTGTAATCGGTCCCAAAGCCTAGATAAAGGAGGGGGTTTATAAATTGTAATTTTATATTTAATAATAATAATAATAATAATAATAATTGAACAGTTAGTGTATTATGTCTATCATTTTTATTGCATATTAATGACTAATGAGAGTGAAGACGGGGGAGTGGCCGACGAGCTGCGCTACTAAGCTCGGCTCTGGTTAAGCTCGTACGAGCTCGAGCCGGAGCACGAGCACCATTTTCTAATTAATTATGGCTTTTATTTTAATTTCAAGCACTTGTTTTATTAATGTTTTCTGCTCTTTATGATACTTTATTGAGAATTACGAGTTAGTGAACATCGTATGATGCAATAATTTATTTTTTTCCCATTCCTAACAAACATAAGTTGGCCGTGTAAATTAATTTTGAATTTTTATTTAATTTGACATTTTGAATTTTTTTTTTTTTGGTTTAGTTTAACGAGTCTTCTACAAGACCCGACTAATTATATTGTACATATATATTTATAAATTTATCATATGATAACCTACTATGATATTAACTTTTTTTTTTTTTATTATTTATGATGCTAGATTTGAGAAAAAAATTATTTTGGTCAATCAATTTTCAATCGCTTTCACTTTTTTTTTTCCTCGTGTAATGCGTGAAAGACGAGTATTAATATAGGGAAGAAGATTTCCGGGGGATTCAATATCATTTAGAAGTTTCACTTTGCTCCTATTGGATAGGTGGTTGAAATGGGATTTTCTAAAAGAATTCGAATTTTGTTTTTCTTGAATGGATATAAGAATTCGAATTTGTTCAATACTCTATTTTATTTATTTATTTTTCTCGGTTTCAAGTTTCAAGATGAAGCTTCATATAATAATTACAAAAAAAAAGGAAAAAAACACAAAAAAAGAAAAAAATATCAAAAGAATGAAGCTTCACGTAAAAAAGAGTAGATGAAGAGAGAGTGTTTGAATCTATATATATCTATATCCATATAATAATAATAATATAAGAAAAGTATAAGTGATTCTAGTATCTTTTTCCCGCTCAAAAAGATACGGGAATCTATTGCTTTTTTATATATTTTCATTTTATTTTATTTGTCTGTTTTTTGTTTTGCAATAATTTTTTTAATTTTTATTTAAACTTATTTTTATTTATTTTCATCTATAGAACGTGTATGCTAGTCATAATGCAATTATTTTTTTTTTTTAATTTTATGCTGGTTTTGTTGTTGTTTTTTTTTTAAGTTTTTCTTTTCTATAGATATTTTATAGTTGTAACCATCCACTACTAGTATACACGTTCTACAATTGTAGTTTTTTTTTCTTTTCTTTTTCTTTTTTTTTTTTAGTTTCTCCTTTCTCTTTGACATTAATTGAGTTTGCATTAAAAAAAAATCGGTAATAGTGTTGTGCTAGTAACTACCCACACTCTCAATTTTTATCAGTCTTATAGGTTGCTAACCCAATTAAAATTGATTTTCACAATTCAGTTGTGGTGTTGTGCTGGTAACTATCAATTTTGGTAACCACCAAAATCTTCAATTTTGACCCTTTCAATTATTTGCCTATAAAGTAAAACTGTTTTTCCAATTTAATTTATTAAATCACCTTATTATTCTAGAAGCTGCCACTAAATGAAAGTAGCTACTTTCACTCTTTCTATATTTAAGTATGTAATTACACATTTAGACAATTCGTTCTATTTTGCTGGCTACATTCTATATGTTCAGCTTTCACAAACTCCCAATTTCAACAACAATTTTGTGCAATGACATTGGAATCATTTGAAACAACACTAAAATTAGTAACAATGCATGATAAGCTAGGGCAGGTTTAACACATTTCTTTTTTTAGAAATAGGAAATCGCTTTAACAAGTTCTTCACTACATTGTTTGCTATTATGATTTTACATATGCTAATTTTCTCTTTCGCTTCCTTATGTTATCTTTTTTCCAACATAACCGTATAGTATCTCCAAGCTGTTAAAGGTATTAAAGTTATTGTTAGTAAAGTTTCAGAAATAGAAATTTTATGTTTGGTGTTTTGGAATTTATAATGGATACTAGCTTATATATTACCTTTCTTGTTTTCTTTTTCTGAACCACCAAGCTCCACCGTGAAAGTTCCAAGTTTTGCATCAAGATGGGATCAAGAAACAATTCTGGAATGATATGTGTTTGAGTCGTTTGCTTTTCCTAAAGTTGTCTTGGCCAGAATCTCTTTATCGTTGCAAAATGATACAATTTTTCTAGACATTATTTTTTATTTTATTTTTGTAAGAAATCTGTAACTCACAGTGAATGTAGGAACAAGGATCGATATAGTATCTTGTAAATCAATTGGAGTTTTACACCTTACATCATTGAGCACGATCTATACTTTTGTGTTCATGGCAGGCTCAAATCAACACCAAAGAATGGCTGTTTTTGGTCTACCATTATGGTGGAGTGGGGGAAATGGGTAAAAATTTTCTTTTTATACGAAAACAAATATCTTTCTGCATAATAAATGATAACTAATTCACTTTGTAAAAATAGAAATATATATAACACGGTTAATATAAAGATTTAGCAAATTCAATATAAAGTCTACAAGGAATAACATAGTGAAAATATGATTTACTTGAAATATACAAATTTGCTATACAATACAAATACATGTAATAGGTGAAAATTATTACATGATGATGACATAGCTATCTCGGATTATTGGAATAATTTATTGCCCCATCATTATTTCTTTAATCAGTCATTATTTCTCGTGCATCGCACGAGAGATACACTAGTAATAATATAAGAAAAATATCAGTGATTCTAGTATCTTTTTCCTGCCCAAAAAGATACGGGAATCTATTGCTTTTTATATTTTTTCATTTTATTTTATTTGTCAGTTTTTTGTTTTGAAATTATTTTTTTATTTTTATTTATTTATTTATTTATTTATTTTTGCCAATGTATATTTTTTAGTTGATGGAGTTTTGTTTGTAACCGACCGCTATTCTGTCATTTGTGCATTTGAGGAGCCTACATCTTCAGTTTAAACCAATATGATAGTTATTATTTGTTTTACCTTTTTTCTGTGTCAACCACCCATTATTGTTTTCTCCTTTTCTTTTTCAATCGATTTTTCCACATTTTTGTGCAGATTCATGCAGAAACTGCACATTTTCATCTTTATTTTGCACGTTTTCATCTTCATTTTTTTTTCAATTCTGCTTTAGATTTTGTCGTATCTTGCATTCTTCTAGGTTTCCATGGTAATTTTCCAAAGACTGACATAAATTTTGTAAAACATAATCAATAGAAAGTTCATGTGCTTCTTATGGCACTTTGAGATTGATTTTATATGGTTAAATAGGATGTCATGTAAGACATTTTGTACTATAACAGCCCAAGTCACCCTTCACCATATCATTGTAAAGTTACCATTTACAGCACATTATATTACATTTAACATTGTTTCTGAGACAATCTTTGAAGTATAAAATATGTTCATATCCCTCTTCAATAACAAATATTTTCTTTTTGGGGTTCGTTCCCTCCTGTCATTGTAAGGCTGTGAATCATACATGTATTTTAGAGGATAACAGACTATATAATCTATTTTGTTGAAAATTCATGTAATCCACTTTATGATAAATAAGAATCTTCTAGATACAAGGTCATATGAGAATTAAATTATTGGTGATAGTTTTGTTTCTTGTAAGAGTTGGGACAATATTTAATTTAAAGTCCATTGTTGAACTTCATGATTAATATTGTTTGTAGTGTAACATTTAACTTGCACTTGACGAAGTAGGGGCAAAGCTAGGATGCGGACTTGGTGTGAGCAAAGTACTAAAATTTGATACTTATACAAGACAATAAACTTGTAATACTAGAACAAGGAAAGCAGACAAATGACATATTTTTCGAACTATAGCAGTCTCTAATGAAAAAAATTCTATAACAACCTCTAATGAGAATATTTATATATTTTCCACATCTATAGAAAGTTTAGATGAAAGAATTTAATTATAGGAATATAGAAATAATCAAATTCAAAACTTATTTGAAAATTTACATTTGGGCGTTATAAAAGTGGGGGCCAGCTAGCTCAGTTCGATCCCTGTAAGTCGACCATTTCTATTTAATCACCTATACTAGACCCTTACCGGGGTCTTCACATGAGATAAATTCCTCCACCGTTCTTTTCCATCCATTTGTAATTAAAAAAAAAAAAAGCTTCAATGACTGAATCTATTTTTATTATATTGTCCATTCTTCTACTGTTACAATATAATTTGTTTTGTCAATAATTTATGCCGTGCATCGCACAGGAGTGTAACTAGTAATGAAGAAAGAGATAAGAGGACACAGTTCAAACCTAATCTTCACTATAATAATAATAATAATAATAATAATAATAATAATAATAATAATCATTTATCAATTTGAGTTAGTTACAACTAACGCCCTTCACCGGGATCGGAGAACAAAATTCAACCCCCCAACCCCAAACAAGGATCTCACCCCCTTTACCGCGTTAAGATAACCCGTCCCCTTTAACACGTTACAATCACTCGTAACGGAGGAAAATTTTACTCTCCTTTATGCTTAACAAATAACAAATTATACGAGTGTCCATTTAATAAAAATCAATATGCGCATATTGAGTGATTATTATTATTATTATTATTATTATTATTATTATTATTATTATTATTATTATTAACGACTTTTTCCATACAAGTTAGTATCTAGCTAATGAAATAAATAAATGTACTTGTTATATAGTTAATGAGGTTTTTCTATTTCATGAATTTCTAATATATCAATAATTTCTGTTAGCATTTAATTAAATTATCACATGAAAAAATAAATCACTAATATATAAAAGGAGGAATGAGTGTAAAACATTAACTTTTCCATTTTACCCGTAACTTTGTTTTGCTATTGTCAAAAATAACCTTAGACTTTTAAAATTATTTAGCCTTCTGTTATATTTATTTAATTCATAGTCTTTATAGTCTTAATTATGTAATCAATTGATAATTAACAAATTGATTATGTTGGATGTTATTTTTATAACAATTATTTATCATGAGTTCTATTAGATTTTAAAACAATACATTATGGATTTGCATGAATTTTGAAGGAAACATTCATTTGGTTCTTTATGGAAATGCACGATTTATGCGCACTCGACATAAAATCTCAATAAATAGTGTTAAATTACTCAATTAATTTATGCATTTCGATTATATAATTCTTTGAGTTAGAGTTTTTTGTTCAATTTGAAAAAAAAAAATGATAAATTTGGAAGAAATTTTTACTTAGATCATGAATTGGATGCATGTGATTTGGAATCAAGTATTTCTCGTTATTGTCATTTTGCTATGCTTATTTAGCATCTTTAAATTAATAAAATTTAAATAAATATTCTTATATGAATTTGCATCAATTGTTTGTAATCCCTTTAAATATAATTCGATTTTAGAGACAACCGTTGGCACATTTGTTGTAACAAAT
The DNA here is from genome assembly GCA_963692815.1 of Nyctanthes arbor-tristis. Taxonomy (NCBI): domain Eukaryota; kingdom Viridiplantae; phylum Streptophyta; class Magnoliopsida; order Lamiales; family Oleaceae; genus Nyctanthes; species Nyctanthes arbor-tristis. Next base: position 19,434 of record CAVNYN010290453.1, on the reverse strand, counting down.
TGCCGGTTCTTTAAATTGAAGAACTAACTCATACAAATATGCGATGGCAACTTCAATTTTTATTAGTCTAAATAAGTGGCACGGCCCATTGTGTTCTTCATAAAGAACCGACAGTTATTTTTATTTTTTTCGCTTTTAGATATTTAAGTGAACATACAGGGGTATGAAATATTGATTTTGATTAAGCAACATAATCACGCGAGATTGATGGTATGTGGTTTGTAGAGGTAATGATGTGCTTATATTAGCGGATAATATTATGACACACATCAGTGTTTGCAGCACATGATGTTTCGTTTCTACTTTGAGAATTGTAAATCTCATTTTAAAGTTTCTTCAATTTCCTCATAGATATCGGATTATAAAATTTTTTTGTTGTATTCATTTGAATTTTTTATTAAACTCACACAAAATTTCCATACTAATTTATACAACTAGTTAATATGGAAATGCTGAGAATAATATTTCAGCATAGGAAAACATGATTTTTGAGTCAACTATTACAAAACCATGTGCGATGCATGTGCTTTTAACTATTAAATTCAAAATTGGCTACTACTGTAAAAAATAAAAGTTATTTATCAACCAATCTGTTTCAAAAGTTTGGACACATGACCACACTTTATTTACGCACACATGTGATGCGACGTGAACTTCCACATAACTTTAATAATTTAATCGACATTATGTGATTTCATATCAACACCATTACAAAACTATTAGAGTTGTGTCTTACGACCAATAGCGCATAGGAAAATACTTATAAGGATGAGATGAGGCAAAATTATGTGTTTCAACACATCACATTACAATGATATTAGTACTAATAACTTATGATATATATCAACTTTATCACTTTTTTTCTCTACTCACCTGTCTACGTAGAAATATTCAAACTACTGTGTGTTAACTACGTATACATGGAAGATTGGTAACTTTAAAAAGTCGGATAACGCGCGGTGAGGATGAATTACTCAAGAACTGACTCTAACTTTGTATGTGGGGCCCGGATTTGACTAAATTGGCGAGATAAAAGTCCTTTCTCCCTGTCATATTACAAGACATGCATTAAATACAATCAACAACTGCCACGACATGTCGTTTCAATAGCACATTAAAGTCGTATTTATCGGTCGCAGCAACCACCCCCCACCCCCAACTCAATTAGCAAAGTGTTTGACTGACTCTTTAAATTATAATTCGGATTATAATTTATCACGTGACATTATTTTATTAGTTGATTTTTAAAAAAGTAAAAAATTACTACTTAATTTTTACTTTTTAACTTTTTAAAAAAAGTAAAACTAATAAAATAATAATATATGATAAATTATAATTTAAATTATAATACAAGAGAATTGCCAAACACTTTGTAAATCACTTTCTATAATCTGCTGCTACGAGGCATTTTGGGCGACAGTAGTCAGGTGTGGGACCATATCATATCTTGTTTTGCCATGCATTTTTGCACTTTGTGAACCATCAAATTTCACCTTCCCGGCAGATTCAACGTGGATCGACCTCCCTAGTGTTTTGATTTGTATTTGGTGGTGGCAATTATTGTTTGTGTCCTCAGATTGTTTTTTTTTTGTTTTTTTCCCCATGCGGTTGCAACATCTCATGTTGGAATTTTTCTAAAGAGTGTATTAAGGGGAGAGGAATCCCTCATGTGGCATGTATTTATTAGGACTTAGAAATTCAGAGGGCCTTTTAATTTCCCAAGCCCCAATAAGTGCATGCCACATTGGGGATTCCTCTCCCTAAGGGGAGAGGAATATGAGGAGAAGAATACTCTTCTTAGCACAACTCTCTCAGATTGGTGTTCTTTGAAAAGTGAACTTATAGTCGAGCGGTCAGAATGAAATTTGCCTTACACAAACTTTTGCAAAGTGTTTGGCAATTGTAGTGGATTATAATTTAGATTATAATCTGTCACACGACATCATTTCATTAGTTTTACTTTTTTAAAAAAGTTAAAAAGTAAAAGTCTAGCCGTAATTGTTTATTTTCTACAAAAAACAATCAATACAATAATATACTACATGATATATTATAATTCAGATTATAATCACGTTCTTGCCAAACACTTTGTTGGTTACAACCGGTTTGCTATATGACAAAACATCGTGGCCTCTATAAAGGTAAGTTAATGACGCCATTATAGACATACAATAGCGACCCACCGTATACTTGTCGTGACCTTTTTAAATTTATTATATATATATAATAAATTTAGAAAAATAATATGTTATAAAAAATTGAATATCAAGTGTATCATAAAAAAAGTAATGACCCAATAATTTGTAAAAAAAATTTTAAAAAATAAATAAAATCCGTTAATATATTTTCCTCCAATTTTTCCCTTACACATTATTTAGAAATAAGTTTTTTCCTCATGATTTTTTCCCCTTAGCTTTTTTTCCCTCAACATTAATCTTACTCTTAGCATCTTTGTTTGGTAACCATTTAAAAAAAGGTAATATTTTAAATGAATTTAAACTTCAAATTTTATGTAAGTGTCAATATATGATTGTGTCATGTGGATGTAATAATTAAAATGATGTGAGGGTTCACGTACCATTAAATATATGGTTAAATATAGTGTTACTATGTGTCTAAAATTTAAAATTTAAATTAATTGATAAATTTAATATAATTTTAACTTGTTGCCAAAAACAGTGTTAGTTTTCCTTTTATACGAACGTTAAAAAAGCCACTGTTCACCTGTTTGCCTTTTTTTTTTTGTGTTGAGAATGAGAACGTTTTAAGATGCCAGCTTCACACTACGCATCACCAAAAACCATCCAATTTTCACTCCCTCAATTACTCTAGCACTTTAATTCTATGGAACTCTACACCTAAATGGAAAAATATCTAGCGTTCTACTGTTAGTATACATTGTAGGCCCCACACGTGTATTGGCCAACTACGCTTTGGTTAGGAGGATAAGATGAATTCAGTATTTAAAAATTAATAATAATAATCAGAATAATAATAATACTAATAATAATAATAATGATTATAGTACTAATCATATTAATACTAATAATAAACCGTAATATTAATAGTATAAAAATTAAATATTTCTGATGCACACAAAATCTATATATACATATGTGTGTGTGTATATACACTAGTTCAAGATCGCACGAAATTGTCAATACTTAACTAATCAATCTTTTTTAATTTCATATTTCGTGTGGCAATTGAGTTTATATTATCATCATGAAATTAATAATGACACATCAATAAAAATTAACTTATGCACGCTTAAGGGGAAAAAAAGCAAAGGAAAAAGAAAAGTGTCATATATAAAATTTATTAGTTCGACTTGTTCTTATACATACATGTTTGTTCACAATTGTCAGATTGAACATCCAACTTTGTATTTAATTTTTTAGAGATTAGCGTCATATTTTTATTATTCGCACAATTAAATGAACATGTTGAGAAATGATAATTAAATTTCGTACTTTGTACTTTTTACATGTATATATTTATTTAATTGTTTGAAACTATAGCATTAGAATCATGATAAACTATTTTAAATTGAGATGTCTAACTTATCAATTTTATTTAACTCGCAACAAATTTGAGGATGGAATTGATTAGATTTAAAGATTGTTGAACATTAGTTAGGACTTAATGCAACAAATTAAAAAAAAAAATTGGGCTATTGACAAAAAGTAGAAAACAAAAACTAGAAGTTCTCATTTAATATTCGAATCATTTTTTTTTTTGAAACATTACGTTTGTTGTTAGTTTGTACTTATTAGCTCATATTAAAGGTCATGTTAAAACCTCTAATTTGAAACCAATGTTCAATATCTTTTGACATCAAAGTCAAGCAATTTTTTTTTTTTTAAAAAAAGAGAAATAAGTTAAAAAATAGTTGAAAAAGTTCAAACAAACAGAACCTTAAGGGTCTATTTGGAGGAAGGGAGAGTACAAAAAGACAGCAGTGCAACCTATTCAAGCTACTTTGTGCTAAGAGTTTAAACGTGGATAACCTCGTTAAGGCCCAGTCAGATGTTGTGATAATCCTATGCAAGCTTGAGCATAGCTTTCCCCTGCCTTTTTTGACATAATGGTCCATTTGGTTATGCATCTCCTGGAAGCAGTTATTCTAGGGGGCCCAGAGCCCCTGAGGTAGATGTTTTCAATTGAGCGCTACTTGAAGAGGCTAAAGAATTGTGTCCGTCAAAAGGCAAAGCTTGAAGGTTCGATTGTGGAGGCATATGTGGCAGACGAGGCGTTGACATTATGTTCACGCTATTTAAATGATGTTGAAACGAGGTTCAATCGTCCGGCGAGAAGTGCTACGGCCGTTATTACTTCCGACCTTTCCGTTTTCCAATCTCAATGTATTCCACTAGGGGCATGTCGGTCGGTAGCACCTGACATTGAGGGACGTACCCATGCAATGTTTTACATCTTGAACAAATGTCCCAAAATAGACAGATATGCACAGTGAGTCAACATATATATGTATATGTAGTGGTTTTCATTTTTAGTTTGCTATCATCGTCCTCTTATAATGTGTTTTTCTTGTGTAGGGAACATAAGCACCATTTGGCGTGCAGTGGGATGGCAGATGTGGAGCTGGAGCACAGATATCGGTTCCATGAGTGGTTGTACAAAAAGGTTAGTGAGATGTGCTGTGTCTTGCTATGTTTCGCCCAATCATGGCTTATGTGGGCTCATGTCAATGTGTATGTACTTGAATTTCTTTGGATGTCAGATCTTCTACATGAGCCAGGTAGATTCGACCTCGGTCCTGCAGAAAGCATATGAACTAGCATCCGGGTTTGACATGATTGCACAGTCGTACACTGTATGTGCTGTGAACGGGATGCGTTTCATGACGCATGAGCGAGATGCCCGCAGGAGGACTCAAACCAGTGGTGTATCTACATCAGATGTGGCCGGTGCTGTGTACTACGGTGTTCTTCAACAGATCCTTGAGTTCCATTTCTCTACTGTACATTCTGTAGTACTTTTTTGGTGTAAGTGGTATAGATGTGGTCCCGGTCACATTACCCATGACAACCATATCACGAGCATTTACACTAGCGTCAAGGGTATCGAGACGACCAATTTATACGGCGACTCAGGTAAACCAAGTGTTATACACAGCCGATCCATCTCACGGGCCAAAAAGGCGAGTTGTGCATGAGGTCCACCCCAGTTTCGCAACGGGTGTCTTGACTGAGGACTCAACAGAGATAGATCTAATACACCCGGATAACTCAACTCAGTTTTCCCTTTTTGTGGACCTCGGTAACATAGAGCGAGTGGATCTGGGCAACCACAACGGGCCGGCAGACGAGGTATTCGAAGTGCCAACCTCTTCTGGTGTAAACACTGACGCGTCAGACACCGAAGACGAGGATGATGATGATGTCACGGACAACACTATAGCAGAGTATGAAGATGTTGAAGCGAAATAGGGTAGCGATGACGAAGATGATCGTAATATTGATTGGCCCGTGGACGATAGCGACTCTGATTAAGCTTCACACAACCCATACTAAAACTAAAGTACCTTTTGAGTTTTTTGTCGTCAGTCCACTGTTAAAGTGACATTTATCAATGCATATATATGACAAGTATTTTGGCATATTAAATGTAGTCAACTTGTTTTTTTGGTAATTACTATTTTTAGTTACGTAATTTTCTTTATTTTTAGAATTAGGAAAGTTGCATATGATAATCAGTTAAAAAAAAACACAAAAAATATAATTCATACCCTTAAAGCGTTGTGTAGTATTTTTTTTTTTCACACACACACAAAAAAACAGGAGAGATAGGGAAAGAGAAGGATATTAGATGATGATGAGCACAGTACGAACTATATTTTTCGTATGGAAATTTTTTTTTAAATTGCGTTTATGTTTTCATCTACATACTTTATGTGCATTATGTTTTCATCGTGTTTATGTATTCATTTACAAAGTTTTTTTTTCCTTTTAGTTATATTTAAAAATATATTTTTATATTAACAAAACTATTTACACGGATTTTAATATACTTTGAGCATGTATTTTTTTTTTTGGCAATCCTTTATGTGTAATATTTTTTAAAAAGAAAAGTTCAAAGTGTGTGCAATTCCCCTCATTTTCAAAACAACAAACAATTAGATTTACATGCTCTTTTTTTTTTTTTTTTTTAGACATAATTCGCCTAAAATTTTTATGAACTTTGATATCTATTGCAAACTAAGCATCACTATCATCATTTGGTATATACAATTATCAAACTAACCTTCGATTCTCATAATATTTTCATTCAAAATAATTTGAAGATATATTTATAATTCTCAGTTGCATATTGTATCAAATAATTAACTTTCTAGAAATAATTAAATACTTTAACTATTTTCATTTTTTTAACTATCTTTCATTAATTATTTGGGGGTTTCAACAACTTGATCAAATTTATTACTGTTAGTGATGACATTCTTATGAAACTTTTGTAATCAATTGATTTAGAAAACAATTTTATAACATTCTTAATGATGATAAACTTATATATTTATTATTTATTTTATACAATAATGATATGTTAGCTTAGATATAGTAAGTAAATATAATACTCATATATGTGTGTGTGTGTGTTTATAAATATCGCATACCCTTAAAAAAAGACTATCAATAAACTTGACTACATATATGTATCATGGACTTTATTCTGTTATAACATCTATTTCACTATGTTTTTCTTGTAATTGTTTAGAATTCATAAATATGTTATTTTTTTAATAAAAAACGTTTTTTTTATCCCGTACAATCCAGGTAATATACTAATAAGGGATAATGGTCGTTCCCTCCAAATCTACTAGACACTGTGAGGCATCGTGTGGCGCTAGTTTCTATATTTTTTTAGCCTAAATTTGCGGCAGACGCGGGACTTATCCAGGAGGGCGGGAATTCATAAATTTTGGTCACACCACAACTGACACTTTTTGGGCCCAAGTACCACCACAATCCAGAGCTTTCCGTCATTATCTACACCCAACCCCAAAGTGAACTTCGTTTTTGGCCGGCAGAGGCGAGGGAAGAATCGTCAAGGTGCTGTAATTAGTTGCTTCAACCCAATCGATCAGGCGAGTTCCCCTCCATGTTTTTGCCTTACGCTCTCAATCTGCGATTCGGGTGAGATTGATTTTTTTTTTTTTTCTAAAATAGTGCTCGTAACCACAAAATGTCTTCTTAGCTCAGATTTGGGCGACTACCCGCTGATGCTAGTTACTTAGACTCCTGGGTTTTTGCTTCTCTCTTACATGTTCTTCACCATCTCAGCTCAAAGCTCTGCCCTCTTCCGGTTCAATGTACTCATAGGGGAGAAGCGAGGATGAACTAATCAGCACAAATGTTAGCGGGTCTTGATTGTTATAGGAAGTCCATAATGCAGTGTAGCTTTTAGAGTGTCCATTAATAAGCTACAAGGAAAATGAATGGCAGAGTATTGGTGGGGGAAAAATTAGTAAGGGAAAAAAATTAGAAAGGGAAAAAAAGCATACAACAAGTTTTGGCTCTTGAAATGGATTTGTTTAGTGTTGTTAGGAATGAGTATTTTTTTCAACTTCCTTTAAAGGAGGGTTAAATATGACATATGGGTGTTTGAAATACAGAGTCTTTATGATGGGGCTCAAGCCTACTATGTAGCAGCTAGGTGAATATTAATTAACAGAAAACTTTCTTCTCAACTTTGTACCTTTGTTTTGCATGTGAGACTATACAAACCAATAAAAGTAGTGGAGTCCTCCTTTCTTCTTTCCTCCTCACAAGCAATATAGAGCATTCTCTTTTGTTTAGTTATATGCAATCAGCAGAACCCAAGGCATTCTGTGTTTAGTTATTTGTCAATATACTCTCCTTTTATCCTCTTTACAGAAATATTAGCACTAGGAAGTGCATGTTTTACTTGGCCATCCTTGAGCCCCATAAGTCCTTTACTGAAAGTGGGTTTTGGAATTATAACAAAAGTTAGTGGAAGATCATCTTTTGTGTTAACATTAAACTGTAATGGGTGTGTTATCTCTCACTATCGCAGGCTACTTTTTTCATAAAGAATATCTAGTGAATTTTAGAAATGAATTTCATGTAAAAGTGTAGGCTTATAGGAGAGTCTGATAGGATAGATTTTACATTTTTATTGTTTTTGTGTAGAATATCTGCTGAATTTTGAATCTTTGCTTGTTGGCTGCTTATGTGAAGGACGGATATTAGAAATCTGTCCATTTTTTTCTTATTCTTGTCGATCATTATTCTAAGTCTTTTCATACATTCTTGAGTTCTCTCTGCTTTTTAATTGTATACTTAGACATATACTATAGCACATGGAAATAAGAAATGCATCTTCCACTCTTATGCTTCACTATGCATTTTTTTTCACTTATTCACCTCAATCAATTTTTTAATTTTTTCAAACTTTCTTGGGTTCTCCCTACTTAGTTTAATTGTATACAAACACATGTACTCTAGCTTCTGGAAATATGAAATGCAAATTCCACTGTTAGTCGTCATGATTTATGTATTGACTTAGTTGAAGTGGGAAAGTCTTACTATGAGGCCTTAGTAGAGTTAAAACTCATGAGGATTTTGTAATCCACTTATCCAATTACTTATCCGTACAAGCTACTAGTATAGGCATAGGTTTGCTGTAAGTGGTGACGAAACTTGTTGAAAATGTGACAGTAAACTTTATTTTGTCTAACAGTTTTTCTACGGACAGTGGTGTCACACTTGAGATATGAAAATTATCTTTCATATCAGATTTATGCTTTAAAAGTTGAGCTGAATATATATAAAGCTTAGAACACATGCTAAGTGAATTCAGTTTTCAATAACTTGGTAGCTGTTTGATATCTAATGTTACGCTAATGTTCCAAGGTGTTCTAAAGTTGGGCTATTAGCTTAAAATTTTATTTTGATTATGTATTTTCGTTATGAGTTTGGCTCGGTACTATAGACATTTGCACAAGAATTACAGAATCCTTCAAAACCATATTGTTAATCTCGAGATAACTCCTCCAAAACTGGGAAGGAGAAGACATTGGGACAAAATCCTCATAAACCAACTGCTGTTTTCTATCAGTTATCCCTTATTATTGGCCCATTGTACGATAATTATGAATGTCTGTGGCTGAAATCTGAAGAAACCAAATTATTTCAACTCTCTTTTTAATTTCCTTATCCTTTTTCTTCTTCTTCTGTTAAATTTTCTCATTCATTCTTCCACTTTTGTGCCTATTTCAGTGCTCTACTTCCTGTCTTTTACTTTATTTGGGGTTAGATAGGTTCAAATGTAAACTATAAAATCAGATAGTTGCTGTATTTTATATGCATCCGTACTCCATTTCATGTTTACCCTTTTGCTCTCTTCATATGACCATATGTGGCACTGACTGTAGGCGAAGCATGGCAGATGTAATGTCACAAGGTGGAGAAGCTAGGGGAGATCGGCCATGACAGCAGGGCAAGAGAGTACCTGGGTAGTGTGAGTCAGGTGAGTACACATCGATTATTTATGTGCCAGTCAAGTGTGAATCAACCTTGGAGTAATATGTCAACTGTGGTTAATGAGATCAATGCCATGAAGTGGAGGGCATGGCAATTTTTATCGATGACATAGGTTAATCATCTCAATCAGCATTCCATCGATAAAAATTGACATACTAACAGGGAAATCCTCATGATTTCTTACCCTACAAGTCCAATACCAGTTGCTTTAACAATTGCTACCTAGACTGACCAGACTCATTTTGACACCACTTTGCACCTCAACATTGTCTGATTGTTTCCATCATGGTCATCTTCATCATTCTTTATCAACTACTCCATCTCAATCATCATCTTATCATCTTAAAAAATGAATAACCATCACTGGGACATGAGATAGAATTTGAATATCTTAAATGCGTACACCTACTTGTAGTTTGAAAAATCCAAAGTTCTAACCTCTCAGTGACAAGTCATTTTCGGTTTAGACAGTTATTTTGGGTGCTGAAAATTTCAGGGCCATAACTCTTTGTAAGGCAACCAAAACATAGTGATAAAAGTGTGTCACCAATAATGCATTTCTTAGCAGAGAAAAGAGTAAAGTGCAAGTCCTAGTTTATCCCTACCTATTTACTCCATGGCACACACACAAAAATGTACTGTAAACATTATAATAAATGATACAAAATGTAATGAGCTCTGTGTTTGCTGGTTTTGGGTCTTTGTATATGTTGAAGTGTTGGGGAATTATCATAATCCAGGAGAGTTAGAAGGATGGTAATGATTGATGAGCTAAAAATATATAAATATATTAGTGATGGATGATAACATTGAAAGCTGACTTTTTGAGGCGGTTTCTGCTTCTTGAGTACTTCAATTAAGCAATTGCCGATGTAGGTAATGAAAAAACAGAGTTAACATGGGGAGAGTTTTACACCTAATTATCCTTCAAGTTTCAATTCTAAAATTTAAATAAAGAAACTGCAACGGATCCATTAATCCCAACTCAACCCCCATGAAATATAAAATAACATCAATGGAAAACAAAACAGGAAATATGCTTGTCAGATATTCATCCATTTAATTAAGGAAGCTAATCGACTATATTTTCAGCAGTTCCATGTTGGATGTGAACTAATTATTCTCATATGTATTCGTTATTTGCTCAATTTTCTGTCTACTTACACATGAAGGTGCCATATATTAGAATAATTGTATAGTTTTTCTAATCCATTTTCCTAGAGACATGTTGTTTGCTAAATTATCCATTTCATTTATATAGGACAGAGCTGAAAACCAGGATGAGTATGACGGAGATCCGGGCATCATTGCCTCATTTCACGATTTTCATACCAACAGAAATACCGACGAATGGGTCAACGAAGCTGCAAGAGCTGACCATGTAACTGCGACTTTTTTCCTTTGTTTTGTCTATTTTTCATTCCTAGCTAACTATGGCATACTGCCTTCTTTTCTAGAACTGGCTACTTGAAGGATGCGACGTACATATGGCCCAAGCTGCGTTGACTAGCAATCAGTTCGATGAGAGGGCCATTTCCCTGGAGGTTCTAGGAACACGCAGAGGCCATAAGTGCGCAGTTGGCCGGATGTTAAAGGGGGCCAAAACTTTCTCTATTCACCGCATGGCTGAATAGGCTTCAGCAACAGATGAAATGGCTCAACAAGTTCCAATAGATGCCCCTGATGTAGCAAGCTATGCAGTTCTTCAAGCAAAGGTAAGCCATGATTGAATTTGATGTCATTATTATGAATCAATTTTTATGTTTTGTTGCTTCCCATGGGACATTAAACAAAGGCTTTAACAAGGAACCACCATCTATGTATTCAAACTAGGACAACAGCGAGAGATTTTATTTCACTCATTATTCATCTATCAGTAATCATTCTTCTCCAGAATTATGCTACTTGTTGCTGTTTTTTAGCTGGTGTACACCTGTTTCTTTTCACTGTAACTCTGTTTGATGGCTTGTGCTTTCTTTTAGCTCCTACTTCCTAGTCTTATATCGCATGTCTCTGTACATTTTTGTTTCATCACTGATGTACATCTTGCTTCTGTTACATGAGTTAATTACAACCAAGATTTATGGTTTCTTGCTTCTTTTACATGTGCTAATTACAAGTAAGATTTATGGTTTTATCTTTTTCATTTTTTGTGTTTATCTATATTTTACATATAGATGTAACATGTGATTTTAAACAGAGTTTCTCATTTCAATTGGAACTCTTATAATGATTTGGCAATATCAACTGCACCAAAAAGCTCAACCTTGTTTTTGCAATTTCCCGTACGTATAGTTGGTATGGCAATCGTTCCACATTGATGTTCTTTCATGAGTGATATCGCTGCTATATATTGGTATATATAGCGACGATGTGTAAAAGTCGTCACTATATTTCTTGATCTAGAACGACGACCCATAAATGTCGTCTGTCACGTCCCGTCCCGGGCCATCTTGCTGGGCCTGACACGTGGCATACGCTGATGATGAATACCAGTTTGATTTGGACCTACTGCCAAGGCAAATTAAGACTTTTCTTGAAATGTGCAGACTTATAGACTAAAATGATTTTATAAAAATTTTGATAGAGTCTCTTGTAAAATGGATTTATCCAACATATGACAAACTCAAAAATCTACAATCAAATCCATAAACAATAATTTCCAACGCCATGTATTCAATAAAACTCCGAAGAAAGTAAAATAGTTTTATACTTCACTTGACATCAAAATCAATTTTAAAACATATGCAACGCTCAATGTTTTTAACTAGCATCAAAATGCACTATGCCATATTATTCTGAATGTGGTAGCAAATTCTGATGGTGCAGGCAAATCTCACTCTGCTCAAGTTTGGTCACCTCTTGATAAGAAAACGTTAGAAAATATATGAGCTTGTAATTCAGTGAATGGATAAGTTCGCAAATAGATATATATAGCTTTTCGTATTATTTAATTTTTGAAAATTCTGTTGAGTTTTGTAATACATAAATATAACTAAATTTGTTCGAAACTATCTAGTTAACTTGCAAATGAAATATTGAATCATGAAAATGTTAAGAATACTATGAATAGAATTTAAGAACTTAAACTAAATCGTATAATTTCTCAATATATTGTAAACTGAATTATATAAGTTGGAATTTAGATAATTTCTTATAATTGGAAAATTCGAACTAAAAGTACCGCTAAGTAATAATACACATGAACAGAGTGATCTCGATGTATAAGGTATACTACTTAGAACTGAGTGATACTGATAACTGGTCATACGCGCACAGAGCAAACACCATCATACACGGCCCAAAGTCTATGTGTGTATGACGATGAGTCCCAAAGATCTATATATAACTGGTCATGCATCATGGAACAAATCACACAATGCAGAGCGGGTAATCACTGAACTGGTCAATACACCGTGGAACAAATCACACGATGCAGAACGGGTAATGATCATACATGTACTTTGGTGATTTTGAAAAGAATTCTTATAATATGCTTTCACAAATATTTCATAACATAATAATATAAATTCTTTTATCAAATCTTTATTCTCATAATGTAAAGATCGGAAGAGCGTCGTGTAATTATAATTGTATAATTTTCCTGAACTTGAGAATCTATAGAAATAATGAAATATTTCATAAAATACTATAATAGTTAAATCGTGCAAAACTTGAGAAAAATCATTTTTCCACTCACAGAATTATAGTTACAATCTAGCGTGGCTGATAGACTTTTCCAATCTCCTCGTCACTACCTGAAACAATGAAGATATCTATTTACTTAAAGTACTACTATAATTCCTTCGAAAGTGTCATAACACGAAAATTCCCAAATAATCATTTCCAACTTATTTCTAGCATCCTACTACTATCCATTGTTAAATATATTTTTTATTCTTACATCACTTCTTAAACATATTACACCATAATCTCTAACCTCAACATCCATGCATATTTAAAAAGAAATCCACTAGATAAAATTTTCAACTTATTATTTGCTCATTTTTCATCACCATTTTACTATAAATCACATTCACCAACTACAGTCCAAAAATTCGCAAATTTTATATTCTAGGGTTCATGGCAATCTGATAATAATTTACAATTGAAATTGTTTATTTAAAACATGTCCTTCATATAACACATAGAACAATTTATCAAGCTTCAATCCATGAAAATAAACTATAAAATTAACATTCAATACCAAATGTATAAACTTTAAAAATCATTTCTTCACTTACCTTTATAGATTTATGAAGGAAAATCATGAACCAATATGTTAGACAATACCAACAAAATGCAAAACCCACAATTTCCTCCCTTCTTTCTCCTTTTTCTTTTTCTTCCAA
>CAVNYN010290444.1:16852-54958 GCA_963692815.1 Nyctanthes arbor-tristis | reverse complement strand
TCAGGTTCTTCAAAGTACTGGATATCTCTCGTTTGGCCATTGTGAATACCGCGCAAAAGACAATTCAATCAGAAAGAGCATTCCAAATAGTCCCTCCCCATCTTTCTCTGTCTCTACGAGCTGGCGTCTCCAGCGGAGCTCTGCCTAGGGTTTTAGAAAAGGATTGCAGTGGCCAATTTATAATAGGATTGAGGACTCCTCCCAGATTGCTTATTTATACAATTACATGATATCTCCCAAGTTTATTATTTAATCTAATTATTTAATTAACAATTAATTATAATAATAACTAAGCGAATAAAATATGTAACTAAAAGCAAAAAAAAAAAAAAGACATTAACTCAGGATAAACTGACATGTTTAAGTTTTAAATTCAAAAATATACAAATAGATATCAACCTCGTGATCTATAGAATATTACGTGCAAATTTAGAAACCCCAAATAGAAATAAAAAATAATAAAAAAAAATCCCCCTTAATAAATGGGTGCAAATCTGCAACCATTATGTGCAAATCTGCAAAACAAACAAAATTAAGATATATGTGCAATTTTTTCAAAAAACAAGGTGCCAGATCTAAATTTCTCTTAATTGGGGTTTTTTTTTTCAAAATTTTAGTATATCTAATTAGTTTATTTGGCGAAAATATTGTATTTGATCCCAGTGAAAAAAAAAATTGTATTTAATTAGTTTTTATCCTAAACAACAGTGTTTTAAAAGCTTGCTTAGTCACTGTCTTGACAGCGCTTACGCTTAAAATTTCATGTCCATGCTTGTCGTGTCTTAGGCGCTAATCACTCTTTTATCAATTATCACTCATCAATGCGTTTGGGCTTGCCTTGATTAGTGGCTAATTTAGGAACTAGGGTAGGGGCGATGGGGGCCGTTGCCCCCCCCCTCCACAATAACCCTAAAAAATTTGTTTCGTATTAGGAAAATTTTAAATTTTATAAACTTGCCTCCAAAATAAATAATAAATTAACAGTTGAAATTATGTCAAAAAGATGTAATTAGTGTAGCGTTTAGAGTTTAACGTGTTCTTTTTAAGAAGTCATCAGTTCAATTCCCAAACTTTTCATTTTTTTTGACCAATTCTCATATATTATATTTCTCCTTTTGATAATATTTTACAAATAACATTTCCTTCTTTTTTTTTTAAATGTTTATTATATAATTCTATTTTTATATAGCCTTCAAAAAATATATATTTTTATATAAGGCAAACTGATTTTATATTATATACTCTTTGATAATCCTTTTTCCCCTTAAAATGTTAATCTTTACTAGATTCAACGTTTAAAAATAGATAGTAAATGTGATGTTTTGTATTTAATTATTTATCTCTTCGATGTATAATTAATGTTTATATATAGTTTGTGATTTTTTTGGGTAAAATAGGAAATGATTGTCTTTTTTTTAAATATAACTTTATATATAAATAACCGCTTGTCAACTAATTTAAAGTTATTGGCCACTATAACACTACTACAAATCGCTGCCACAAACAAAAAATCCTGAATTTGCCCTTGGCAGACCCAATACTCTGTCTCAATATTTTTTCACGCCTTATGCGTTTTAAAAGGACTAAAAGTCAACGGTCAATTTGGTCGGTTTCTTTCATGAAGAACTTTCTATAGTAAAATCTAAGGAGTATAAGAGTATCTCCAATACGATGGTCGTGGTCCAAAGTCAATGAAAGAGACGCACGCAAAAAAATTAAACCCCACGTTGATCTATTTTTTCTTTCAATATTTTTTTCTTTCACTATTTTTCTTTTAATCACTTTTCTCTATTTTAACGCACTTTTTCTTCATCACGTTGCATCCTTCACTATTATTTTATTATTATTATTTTTTAATTTCTTTCTACCTCTATTCTCTTTCACCTTTCCCCTTTTTTTTCAACACCTTTATCAATTCCTCTTTAACTTAAATAATTATCTTCTCCCTTCAAAAATAATAATAAATAATTATTATTATCTTCCGAACTTCTCTTTATTCTTTTTTTTTTATTCTTTATTCTTTATTCTTTATTCTTTCCTCTATATCACCCCAAAGAACACCAAAAATTTCAACATTTGGGATTAACTTGTTTGTAAAAAGATGTATATAGTTAATGATTAGTATTTGAACCGGTTAAGTATGTAAGATCAATTATTAAATGTTGCCTCCTTTGTTTCTTTTTTCTTAAAAAAATAAAAATAAAAATAATAAAAATTGTTGCCTGCTTAGGGAAGATAAATTTCAACTTAAAATAACTAACTAACAACCCACATGGGCTGTCGCCTTGAATTTGAAAAACATTAAAAATGAATAAGAATGTTGGATCTACTTGTACTCTTTGTGCATGTTGTCTTCCGGCTAAAAAAAAAAAATGGTCTTATCGGCTATCGCGATAGGATAGTCCAATGCTATATTGTGGTGTTTCAAACTCTGATTTTAAATTACACATCACAAATATAATGTGTAGATGCATGATATATATATTATTTCACGTCTAAAAAAAAATGATCGTCGGATCGACTTTAACAGTTTATAACCGTATATACAAACATGCCTACAAAACCAACTTCAGTGAGATTAGTGAAAACGTTTTACAAAGCACAATGTTAGAAAAGTCTGTATCGTTCAATGCTTCTCCTTGGAATCCTCAAACTACTGATTTTTGACCGATCATCCTTCTTTTACACAGAGAATTGCTATTTGAACATATAATATAATATGTAAAAAGTTTTACATGGCACCAATGTATTATTTAAATGTTCATAGTCTAAAGTTTCTTAAAATGATAACTTTTGACGGTGTGTATATAAATGGACCAACTCCGCCTCCCTCCCCAAAACTACCTTCCAGTGTTGATGTGGAGCTTGCAATTAAATTCTATACATTATACTACATATACAGTGATGGAGATAGGGGGTGGTCACCCTGATTCCCGCACACTCTCATTTTCGAAAAGATTCTATGTTTTACCCTTCTAAAAAATTTTTAAATTTTATTTTTCAGTTAGGGGTCGTCATATTTTAACTACCCCTTCAATTATCTTCTAACTACGTCCCTGTATATATACGCAAAAATTTTACATAGAATATTGATACACAACATACTTGTCAGGCAATTATTTTTCTACCGATATCAATGGCAATCACATATTTCACATACTTGTGTTTTAAATTTTATGGGTATTTTTGTGTGCAAGTAGAACTATTCGAGACAGAATTAGTAATTGTGTTTTCAAGACAAAACATTACTTTTATTAACTGGAAAATAGAAATTAAAACAAGCTTTACCACCAAAATTCTTTTACAAATGGTAGGTAGGCGGTATTTTTGTATGAATCTTGCTATTTGTAAAAAATTATTAACAAAATATTTGATAAAACATGGTAATTTTACACAATTTTCTAAGAAAATAGATAGGGCCGGACTCGTAATTTTACCATTTTACGTTTAAATAATTTTCCTCCAATCACACAATATACATAGATAAAACATTAATTTCATCTTTTTTTTGTCAAATATTTTGTCTGAGTGTTTTTGACAAATAGTATTTTCCATGTGTGTAAAGACTTCTAAAATTTGAAATTGTTGAATTATAGACCACTAGAAAACGAAAGGTTCGTTAAATCTTTCTGATGGTTGTTGGACGATGCCGTAAGGCTTAAACAATGACAAGATTTTAAACAAGATTATTATTATTATTATTATTATTATTATTATTATTATTATTATTATTATTATTATTATTATTATTATTATTATTATCACCACCTACCCCTACGCGACACTCGAATTCAAGTCACGTTGCTCTCGAGTCTTGTTGTTTAAATTGCAGCTAAGTTCGGAACTATTATTATTTAGAAGAAAAATTTCGAAACTTAGAATATATGACAAAGATAGTATTTAACTTTTTTATTTTAAATGTTAGAGGAAACCCACTTTAAATTTTTTATTATTAGAAAATTATTGCATGCTTGAAACTTGAAAATTTGTATAGATATTTGATAATTTTAAAAAAATAATAAATAATTTTGAGAAAAAAAGTTTACATCCAATATATATATATATATATATATATCAATCAAGAAAACTAAGTATCGATATCTTTTGTACTGTGATTTTCTTAACTTTTTTTATTTAGTAAATCTTGTGGTAATCATTTTATTTTTTTCTTTTTTTTCTTTTTCCATCACTAATTTTCTTCATTTCGAGCTTTCTGCTTTTTTTATATGATAAATCTTGTATTAATTGTTTTTTATTTTAACAAAAATTTTTTTGAAGAAACTCACAGAAGATTTAAATATGTGACAATTGAGTTTAGCATTCAAGTCTTACCCATTTTCTTTTTGTTAAGCTTTTTCACTAATAAATTTTTATAAATTTTGTATTTTAGAATTGATGTAAAATTTAAAATATCAAATCCGAAAGGCTAATTCTAAAACAGCCTGTTAATTTATTCATTCACCATCTTCATTGTATATGTTTTGGTGAACTTAATGTTATTTGAATTTTTTTATGCATTTTACATTTTTTTTTTTTGCATTCTTTTAGTTTTATTATGATTTTTGAAAACGGAGCGGGTAGCGAGAAATTTTTACCTATTCAACCTAAACGACCCTGCCCCATACGTGATTCAAATGGGTACGTGACGGGTATGGTGTGGATGGTAAAAACGGGGCTCCCCCGTGCCCAACCCAAACCGAACTCAACCCCTTGTCATTCCTACCGTTGGGATTTCTTCTGTTTTCAAACCAATTAAAATGTAATGCCTATCCCATCGCATTTTCGCCTCCCAATTTCTAGATTAATTATATTTGAAGATGTATTCCCCCATTGTGAAACAAACGTCGCTTTTTTCTACAAACACCTTCATGTATGACATCGCTTTAATTGAACCGTATGATATCTTTAAATTTAGATTTCGTGTAAAATGTGGTACCTTGAGTTGGTAATGCCTTAATAAGTTAAATGTAAATTTTAATACATTTTTCTATTTGAATTCTCATTTCATTTCATTTTTCAAAAACTATATGTAAAAATATTGTTCGACTCTTATTTTGCCTTTCATGATCTATTAGTCAGGTTGTAATCTCTTATGTTTTACAATTAACTTTAATTATAGAAATAACAAATTTAAATTGGATAATATAGTACAATTGTCATTGAACTTATGCTCCAAATGTATTGAATAACGGTAATAGATTTTTTTCGTTATTGCATATGTAGGAGAGATTAAATTTAAGTAGATTGTCCTTTCAATAATCTTGAACTTCATGATTACTTAGTCAGTTGATCTTATTGATTCAATTAATATATACTTGTGTTTTTAGATTTTCTACGAGAGGTGCAAAGATTTATTATGCAACTACCTAATTTTAATACGTTTTTCTACCCATGCAACTTTTACTAGTGTATTAATTATATGTAGATAATTTACACTTGACGTTCCTAAACTTTCAACGTTTAATAGATTACGGCCTCAACCTTTATAAAAGGACAATTTTACCCTCATTAAAGGTTGGCGACTTTGGGTGAAATTACATTCATATCATTATCTCTTTAAATAAACAAACGAACAAAATAAAAATATAGAAAAATAATATGAAAATTAAAAAAGCAAACACCCTACCCCACCCCCTGTAAAATGTTGGTAATATTAAACCTCGACAACATCGACAGCTGTAGGCTCTCGGTGCCTTCCTATCAGCAACGACATAAACAAATTCGCCAACAAAGTAAAATTAATAATCGCCGATGACTCCTTTTTCCTCCATCGACAATTTTTCCAGCCAACTGATAGTGGTGCGGGCAGTGGAGGAAGTCTGTAAATCAGTGTTGAACAATAGATTTTCCTGTAATCCTTCACTCCCAAAATATTTTGGGGGATTGTAGGCTAGTTCTGGAGAACCTTGATTGGTTCATAATTTGACACCTTGATTTTCGACTGATTATTATTCAAACTTGTAACCAAGCCTCGCCAGAATCGGGGATGGTCGGTCTGATTGTGATTGAGCAATGAAATAAATTTATTAAATTCGTTCATCACAACATCAGACACTGCTTGATAATCCATATTTGAGATTGACTCGACTGATTTCAAAAACGATTCACCGAAACTTTTCTACTTTTGCGATTGAGAAATCAATTCGATAAGTTTGTCTATGCTTTGCAATCTAGCTGACACCGTCCAAGTCCATCTTAGAAGTAAATCCAGTGGTGCCTCTATTATATCCCGAGGTTTGCAGTTGGGGGAGTGTTTACTTTTTAATTTTATATTATTTTCCTATATTTTTAATTTTTAATTTAAAAAGATATCAATAATATAAAGATAATTTCACCCAATGTCCTCGACCTTTTATAAAGTTAGAATGTCATTTTATAGAACATTAACGGTTTAATCAGATGGAAAGTGTTAATAGAGACTTGGAGAGAGATTTCTTCAAAGGTTAAGGACCCACAACACCAAAAACAAAATATTCAAAATGTAATATATTAAACGTTGAAAGGTTACAGACGTCAAATATAAAAGACCATTAAATGTAAATAAGGATTGAGTATGTTTTAGGCCCTTCACAAGCATTTCCCCCCATTAAATAGCATATAAAAGTATTATTAGTAGTGGAAGAGCAAATACTGTGTGGTTAATATGAAAAGATGAAAAAGAAAATATTTTTGGGAGATTCCCACAAACAGCGAAAAGTAACTATGTATTGATGAATGCGTTAAAAAAATATATATTTTATGTTTGTATATAGCTACAGTCAACCATTTAATTGACACATAAACCCCTGATTTCCTTGGTTTCTATTTAAGAAAAGAGGCTTGCATTCATCAATCCGATTCGACGTGTCATGGGTGCTTTGAAAAGTGTGAATCTTTCAAGATAAGCTTCCGAACTGAGATTAGAAGTATGGCTGAGAAATTAGACTACACTTGTACATAAAACACTTAGCTTTGAAGGGGGAAATTTATAAACACCCATGGGACATCACGTACGTAGGAAAAAGGTGCATTAAATGCTCGTCAGAATGGAGTTCGGGGAATTCTCGGTGTCCGTGCATAAAATCAAGGGTAATTTCTTCCATACATATATCGATTGTCGCTATAGTTGGTTTCTCAAAAATTATGACACTTTTTACTTTTGCTGGATGATATTTGATTTTTGTGCAATTTTTTCAATAATTTTCAACTTTACCTATGGGTGGGGGAATTGAATTTTCAGGAAGATGGGTTAAAGTATGCTTACAAAAGATCATACCATAGAATTTTAATACAATTTTCATTTGTCAATCAAACGCTTTAAGATAAAAAAATTTCATAAATTTAACATTTTCCATGTATGTACGACTAGAATGAAAAATTAGCTGTCTTTAAAATTGATAAAATGAACTGTTCCAAAAAAAGTGATAAAATGAAATTTTGCAATTATTTTTACTTATTATGAGGGTATAAAATGTTATTGCATGCTATCTACCAATATTACTAAATTTTATGACAAATTTACATATATAGGCAATAAAATTAGTTTATTAGCCAAACCCCTCCGGCCACTAGGGCTATAACCCACTGGGGACATGCTTGGCACCCAGTTAAAAATTGTATGAGCATTGTAATTTTTTGTGTGTGCGCGCATGTGTGCGTGTGTGTATATATATATATATATTCTTGACACATCACACTGATATGATATATAGTTATCGGAGTAATGTTAAGGCATGAGAAGTCTAGCCCCCAAACGCTTTATCATTTGTATAGTTATTGGCTAGTTATCGGCGCAAATGAACCCTTAATAATCATCCTCCGAAGAAGAAATAAAAGAAAAATGTTTACTAGTGAAAGGGAAAAAATTGAACTCTCGAACACTAATGTCAAGATATAAAAAAAAATAAGCGAAAATTAGTGACTTTCTGCATGATATCGGTGCACAAGTCTTACAAACTAGGATAATTCACAGTTCATTATCACTTTCATCCACAACCTTTAAATTTAGACAAATAAGTCCCTAACCTTTCATTCATATACGCTTTCATCAAAATGCATATATTTAATTATCAATGATTATTATTGGACGATGCCTTAAAAAATGATAAGATTTTAAATAAGATTCATTCTTGTACTATAATGATAACAATGATTGTTATTATTTTTCACGAGACTTGACTTCAAGTCTTTTTTTTGTTTTTGATTGGCACTAGGTATTCCAACTTGCGCCAGACTAATCTTGGGCCTCCAGAACCCCTCCCTAGAAACCTAGAGGAAGTAAATCGCGGGATATGCCTTTAATGGTTCCCCCTGTAGACTGTGCACTTCTGAGCACAATAGGCCCTCTGCCACACCTCCTGTACCATAAGTTAACAATTGAATTCATGTGCGTTCTGTGGGTTTTGAACCCCCACTCTGCTACTGGAAGCGAGACTTTGCATTGATTTACCATCCAAACGAGCTGTGCCCCGAGGGTTCGAATTCAAGTCATGTTGCTCTCGAGTCTTCTTGTTTAAGTTGTAGCTAAAGTTCTAAAAATTTTGAACTTAGAATATATGACAAAAAATATATTATTTAACTTTTTTATTTAAATATATTATTTTCGTTCCTTTCTTCCTCCTTTCTTTCTCTATAATCCATTTTCTCTCACTACTCCCTCAATTCCATATCCTACACTCTTTTTCGACCTACCTTGTTGTTCCGTTGGTTGGCGTGCATCAGCTCCGTTGGGTATGATTACTAGCTCCGTTCCAAAGTTGTCTCCTCTCTCTCTCTTTTTTTTTTTTAAATCCCCGATTGGTTTGAGTTCTGGCCGGGGCAAGTTCGAGCATAACTTCTAGATCAGATCTACCTAGTAGCTCCATCTATATTTTGAGTTCTAGCTGCCAGATCTGTATTGTTTCCTCATCGGATCGTCTTGCGTCCTCTACTCCTTCAGATCTGACCCGCCGAACGAAGCCCCACACCTTGACTCTATCAGTCATTACTTCGCACATGGCTGCTCCAAAGAAACAGCATTCGGCCTGCTACTCCTACTGAACAGCCGCAACAGCAAGCTTTCCCTAGTAGCACCCGCACGCTATTCCCTTGGAACGGCTGTCGCGATCTGCTCTAACGGAACCTATGCGAGCTACCTCCTTGGGACAGCTGCTTGGAGTAGCCGCAGCAACATGCTGCTCCTTTGGGACGGCCCTCACGTACTGCTCCTACGGAGCAGATCCGTACTGCCTCTTTAGGGCAGCTATTGCCCGCTACTCCTTCGGAGCAACCGTCGTGATTTGCTTGCTCCGTCGCGATTTGCTCCTAAGGGGACAACTGCTGCGGTGTGCTGCCCCTTTGGAGCAGCGTACGACGCCTGCTCTAAAGGGGCGGCCACTGCCGGCTACTCCCTTAGGGCACTCCCTTGTGAAGGATCTTGGTTCCCAGTCTTTCTCTAGGTGGTTGGGTACATGCTTTCCAATGGAGTCCTTTGACAAGACTCAATCAACTTCTAGATCTGATTCAAGTGATAAGATTATTGGGTCCGATGAGGAGAGGGATTCCTAAGCTGATAGAGATGATGCCATGGTGGGGACATTCAACGAGGACCCTTATGGTGGATTGGAGCTCGTCAAGGTGTGTCACGAAGGCTCTAGTGGTAAAAGCGTGGATCGTGAAAATGGAAGCGGACCTTCTGCTTCTCCCACAGTGGGCGAACTCCCTTCACATGAACTTCACCTTCATGGCCCCTCGATCCGAAAAGTGGAGCGACCTTCTTTGGGTAGAAAATCTAGGTTATAAAGAGATGATTTGCGTGAGTTCCACTCTTTGTTTTTCATCAAGCCTAGTGTAGGGTTAGTTCTGCCCCGAGATGGTCAGCGGCCTGATAATCCTCTCGAAGGTTATTTAACAATCACTAAAGAGATGCTCGAAACAGGCGCGTAGCTTCCTTTTCCCCAGATCCTCACTGCTATCTTAGTTTTTGGGGACTTGCCCCTGTGCAGATAACTCCAAATGGGTAGAGAACCATACTGGCCTTTATTATTATTTGGAAAAAAGTTGGACAGCCTATGCCCCCTATGGAAGTCTTCAACTACTTTTACGTTTTTAAGAAGGATGGTCCAAGTTTGTATTACATGGCTGCCAGACCGAGTCTAAATAAAACATTGGTTGGGCTCCTGACACAAGCAGGTGGATGCAGAGTCAGTGGTGCTTTGCTATTAGGGGATACAAAAGCCATGCTAGGCTCCCTGACTGTTATGAGGCCATTCCTAATAGATTTATAACTTATAGTAAGTTTTGACTCCTTGTAATTACTTTTTGTTATCTATACTAAATTGTTTGACTTCTCTTCTCTTGCAAGAAATATCAAGGTTCGCCACCTCAAAGTCTTGAAGATCTATTCACGAAAATTTTTACGGGTCAGCACCAGTTGAATCTTCACTTTCGCGACATGCTTACCAAAGAGAGTTTGAGGAAGGTTTTCTAGTTAAATCGTCGTCTCTCTGTCAAAGTTCCTACTCCATCTGGCAATTGAACTAGTATGGTTCATCTCTTGTGATACTTGTTTCGGTTCGGTTCTACTATATGTATATATTTTATTTAATTTTTTTTTTTTTGAGTTCATGGAGTTTCCTTCTTTGTTGTTAGGTATCTTCCAACCACCTCCTGGATATCGTGCTAAAGCTAAGACAGAGAGAATGGCCCCAGGAGATCGTGATACCTTCTTTAAGATATAAGGCTAAGAAGTCAACCCGCCCTCCACCTTACCAGAAATCACTGCCCCGTGGTGTTTGCAATGTCCCTCATTTCCCAGGAAAAAATCGACTGGTTCCTCACTGAGTTAGTGGAAAAAGAAGTAGAAACTATTGAAGGGGAGAAGCTTCCAAAAGTTTGATGGAGTCGATGTGGAGATCATAGATACACAGACTTCTCAAGTTCTTCCCCCTTTCGATGCCAAAAATTATTACTTTGCAGTGAACGAGTAGAGGGCCGCAGAGATGGCGGTACTGAAGGGTAAGATGCCTTGGATTTATCGAGACCTCAACTCTTCTGAAAATTTTCCTTTTGGAGATCTGAAAAGGCTTCCACTGAGTATTCACAGTTTTACTGACATGATATCCGGAGGTTGGACTGAGAAAAACGAGCAAATGGCCAAAGTTATGAATCTAGAGGAGGCTATTGATTTCAGGTATTCACTGGTTGCTCAGGGCATGAATTATTTGAGTCACAGCTATTACAAAGTGCTTAAGACAGTAGAGCATGAGCAGAAGCTCATGGGTGATGCCATTTTAGACCACAACAGGATGAGAGATCTCGAGGGATCTAATAGAAAACTGAAAGCTGAACTTGAAAGTCTAAAACGTTCTCATGCTACTAAGTTAGAAGAGGCCACATTAGAGAATGAAAAGATTTTGAAGTAGCATAGCCATTAACACCAGAAGTAGACAAGACTTCAGAAAAAACTCGAAGAGACTAGAGCTTAGGTCAAAAGTTCTGATCAAGTCATCGTCCAAAAGTACAAGGGGAGCAAAGAGTGCCAATTAGACCAGTTTAATGGCTATCTCATTGCCCAGACAGATGTGATCAGGAAAATCAAAGCCCAGGGGGCTGTATTTTCTATCTAATACTTAGAGAATGATCTGGTGGAGATGAAAGCTGAAAAAAAGGTGGATATTGCCAGCTTGAAGACGGCCAACCCTTGGTATGAGAGTGACCTCGACGCGGATGATAGCGATGAAGAGAAAGATGGAGGACCTGATGAGGCCAAGGTTTATGAGGACCGTGGACTGTAGAACTACCAGTAGAGGACCTGGAGCAGGACTTTGGAAGATTTTATTATTATGCTTTACTTTTGCATTCTAATGTCCCCAGCCCCTTAGTAACTTAGCAACTTTGTTCCACATACTGCCCTAATGTGTTTTAGGGCTTTCTGTTTTTTGTGTATGGGGAACTTTCATCTTCGCTTCAATAACAGCTCTGTCGTTTGTGTGTTGGTGAGCTTAATGTCATTTGAATTTTTTTTAATACATTTTACATTTTTGTTTTTGCATTTTTTTAGTTTTATTAGGATTTTTGAAAATGGAGTAGGTAGCGAATATTTTTTACCTACTCAACCCAAACCACCCCGTCCCGTACTCGATTTAAACGGATACGGGACATGTATGGTGGGGGATCGTAAAAACGGGGGCTGCCCCATACCTAGCCCGAACTCACCCCATCTATTATGAGGATTTCGAATAGCTAAAGTAATGGATGCTACAAAATGAAAAAATAAAGTCGACAACAGTGCACCACATATATATAAAACAAAAATTGAACGTCCTCATATATACTGCACAGAAAACATCATCTTATAATTGCATTACAATGAACTTGTAGCAGGTGACATGTTAAGGAGCTGGTTGATCATGTTTCAATTGTGCAAAACTCAAATGTATCCATAAAGCGGCAAAGAATAAGAACATATAACTATCTGTATAAAAATGAAAAAAAATTATTAAACTGAAAAAATGGTGATAGAAACTCCTAAAGTATTTATATAAAAAAAAAACGACAATTCAATACAATATCAAGGGTGGAAAGCAAAAGAAATTACCAATTACAAATGCAAGAGATAGAAAATATCAGTGTGGAACCATCATAATATAAAAAAGCGTTAATTTCACAAATCGTCCTCAACCTTTGAGTTAAGAATCAGCTAGGTCTCCAACCTTTTTTTTCCCACCTCCTACATCTCTAACCTTTGATAAATTCGTACGATAAGTCTTTTTTACGGATTCTGTCAATATTAACGTTAACATTTCAATAAACCGTTATACCCCTAAACTTTTAAATGTTAAGAACAAAAGATTTAAAAATATTAAAAATAATAAAAAAATAAAAAAAAAAACCCACCCGCCCCTACCAACCCAAGAATGGCCGCTGGAAACTACAAGAAGATTGTTGGGGGCCCACATTATTAGTTTCATCGTCCACATTGGTAGCATGATAAAGGTTTTTCTTTTTTTTTCTTGGTATATATTATTAATCCGATATCATTAGAAGTACACTTAACTTAGACGTTCTCGCCTCTCTTGAAATTCTTCAAATGCAGTTGAATTTTAAAGAGCTGCTCCATTCCAACCATTGTAAATATCATCCAGGAAAATAGCCTTCAATATACTGTTTATGCTGAACGATTGTCCCCTTATTAGAGTAAAATATGTAGTTCTTCTCAAATAATTACCAATTCTATATGGTTAGCAATATTCTAAGCCGTCTTTCCCACTAACTCTTGACGTTGTTTGTCTTACAGAAGGGAAAATAAATCATGGGTTCCCTAAATGTCTAGTCCAGTTCTTTGTAATGGACAGACGCGGCTTATCTCCTGTATCACATACAATACAACCAATTATATTCAAAAAAGAAAAATCATCATTTAAATTCTGCTTACTGAAAAGCTCATCAAGCATTAATTTCAATTAACTCTCTTTTTGCCATAGCCTAAATTTGATCATCATGTTAAAAGAAACAATTTAAGCTAATATAAGTAAAATCGATGAATCTGTACAATCAAAAAAAAAATGACAACAAGTGTATCAAACGGGTCACAATATACTATTAGCATGATAATTAATACCACTAAATAATACAAAATAAAAAATGTTTAGATGCCAAACTAACAGAATGCGCTAGCTTTGAATATATAGCATGCCATATCAAAGTACAATTTAGTAAATATACTGAAAAAATGAATACAAAGCAATTCGAAAAAAATTGTTGAATAAGAAACTTTTGGTCGTCAAAACTGTTCAAATATTTCTTAAACAAAAAAATACAACAAAATAAAATTTACAGAGGTACAACTACTGCAATTACTGTGAATATATATTCATGTGAAGGTGATGAAGCAACAATGCAATCTGAAAGCTGGCTGATAAAAAATAAATTGGCGTTAAAAAAAGTCAAAAATAGAATATGTTCAACAAACAGCTTTATCGATAAAACGAACTTAAGGCTACCATCTCTGCTATCACCCATTGGAACAAATACACGCACATATATAATATTAAAGAGGTTATGGTCACATATGTAATGTAATTGTTCTTTCTTTTCTTTTTTATTTTTTATTTTTTTGAAACAATGTAATGTATTTGTTAAGAATATCAATTCCTACCAATTTATTAAACACCTAAATTATGGGAAGAATATCAATTCCAATTACCGGAATTAACATAAATGCAAGAATAAATTAAGGGTTAGTTTTAATTGCCAAATTTAGAGGGACTTTATTAGAAAGAGAATAAATTTTGGAGACTTACTGTATTTGGAAATGGAAAATTGATAAAGAGAAAAGTAAAAGAAATAACCAAAATATCTTACCAAATCTAAAAAAGTGCTATATGCTGCAATGAGGACTGAGACTTCCATAAAAAGGGAAATAATGGCAAAAAATCCGCAGTCGATTATGTTTACCACATAATTAGTTTTACTTATAGGCACCACAAGAAAATGGAGGGAAATTTGCGGTGCATATAGGCACAGCTATGCTCTTTTTTAGAATATATAGATATATAGATTAGATCATGTCTTAATCGACCACAATCCTGCTTTTACCTGCAATTGTATTCTTCATTGCGGAAACACTATTGAGCTCCTTCCCCAGTTAGTTCATTATCCTTGTTGTTAGCCCTTATCCAAATTAGGATTAATATACTATGAATTATACAAACCCAAAACACATAAAATTTTCAAAATTAATGAAATAATCAGAATTTAAGAGTTATAAAATGATTTGAAATCTCATAAAATTCGAAGATGATTAGTTTGGTCTTGGCCCTTCAAAAACCCGGCACTGAAATCTGTTTGCACAGGCTTATATAAAACTATTCTAAAAAAAGCTACAATATTGATCTCGATGCCTGTTGATTATTAACATGAAAGAAGAAGATCATAGATTAAAAAAAGAAAAGGGAAAAGTTTATGTGGATAAAGAAACAAAAAAAATTGTCTCAATACATGTAATTAATCACAATTTCAGCAATTGAAGAATCAAGAGGATTAAAAAAGGAAGAGAGAAGAATTTAAAGGCGTTTATTACAGCAAAAATGAAAAAGGAAGGAAAAGCAATATAATTAAAAATCCTCAAAAAATTAAAAAAAAAAAACTCAACAAATGACTTCAATATGATGTCATCAGTTCTCTTACGGTGCCAGACAATTGGAGGGAAAATATATACTAGGCGCCTTATTCCTATTATATATATATATATGTATGTATGTACATAGATGTAGGTAATTTACACCTACTTTTCAACACTTAATAGATTATAACCTCAACTTTTATAAAAGGACAATTCTGCCCTCGTAAAAGGTTGGCGACCTTGGGTGAAATTACCTTTATATCATTGTCGATTTAAATAATCGTAGATGATTCCTTCTTCTACATCGACCCATTTTCTGGCCAAGTAATGGTGGTACAGGCGGTGGAAGAAGCCTCTAAATCAGTGTTGACTAATAGATTTTCCCGTATTCCTTCATTCCTGAAATTAGGAGGCCGAGAAAACCAGACCTATTGCCATACCCGACTGAACCAAACTGGAACCGTCCGTTTTGCCAGGTTATCAGACCGTTTTGGTCGGTTTTCATACTAAGAAAAGGCGATTCAGTTTGAGGTTATTGATGTAGAACCAGCGAGAACCAGAACCGAACCGAAAGAAAACCACCGGCCGTCAAAACTGACCATGAACCGCTAACAAAGTACACCCTCTACTATGTTCTTGTTAAAATATAAAAAATTTGAAATACAAAAACCAAATACTTTTCAAGTTTTCTTTTGATTTGAACACAAAAATTGTAGATCTGCAAAGAGGAGCAACAGCGAAAGATCTATCCACACTTCCACAACACAAATCAAAAGAAACAAATGAAACCCCAAATCATAGGAGGAGAAGAAGAAGAAAAAGAAGAACAAATTGCTCTGCCAAATTACATATCATGGATGAAAAAGCCCTTGTCGGAAGAAGAAGAATAGGTGAAATGTCCCTTCTGCTCTCGGTTTGTTAGGAATTGAACAATATATGCATTGTGGAAATTAAGTAAACATTCAATTCTTACACCTAAGATCGACCTTGAACTTAAAAGAATTTATGATAGAAAAATACCTCTGTGATGAACACTGTGAGTTATAAATCCTGATTGACTATTGAAGTAACACTCATCACCATAGTTGTCCAATTGTCAAGCTTCTAACGGTAATCCACACTGCAAGAATGAATTTGGAGCTCCACAACAATAAACAATTCAAAGTGGATTTATGGGAGTAGTTTAGGGTTTTATCAATTTTATATGCCAGCAAGAAATCAATAGACTATCTACAATCTCATCTTGTAAAATTTGTAATACGAATTTTCCCTACAGTCTATGTCTTAAACCCTAAACACAACACATCTATTTATAGTCGTAGGAACCAAAACCCTGGTCGTATCTAGGCTTCCATGGGCCTACAACTGAGTAGTTTAATTAATTAATTACTTTGGCCCGATTATGGCGATTAGACTCCGTCCAACTTATTGGACCTTAGATATCAATTCCAACAATCTTCCACTTGGACGAGGTCTATTCCAAATCACCAACTCTTACCTTTCTCTATGACTTGTTAGGCTCCCACTCATTATGACAAACGTCATGATACTATTATCTAATCCAATTAGAATAAGACAAACCAAAATCTCTATTTTAGTTTATCATCGACTCACCCAGATCAATCAGTTCAAGTCGCCGTCCAAGATTGACATCTACCAATGTGTTAAGGCAACACATCTGATGGAAAAGTCATGTGGTATGACAAGCCTTTATTTGTACAGTTACTGTGAAAATATAATCCCTTCATCAATATAACCCAATTGGTTAAGAGATATGGAAATGGATCAATCTCATAACAAATAATTATGTTATTCACCTTAACTTTTTATTGATCAAACTAAATTATAATGAGACCTTTTCAATAGCCCGGCCAAGGAATTTATTCAACCAAAGTAGGCGAAAAGCAGGTTATAATCTCCCATTATGCAAGAGTGATAAATTATCATCTTGGATACTCACAACCTTCATGCTACTTTCATTATAAATATACAGCATCTTCCTGATAGCTCGTGGCTATAGTCTCATCAAATGTCCGACTAAGTATAACAATCATCACAAAAGATTCTATAGTACCTCAAGTCAAAGGACCAACTCCACAACCGTCTATTAGAGATCAACCATTAACGCTTGGATAATTTTCTATGTGGTATCTCTAGGTAGGTCATCCAATGCATGTTCAACTAACAATGCATCCATGTGTCTATTCGGATTTCCCTATATCTTAACTTGTGAGATCAGTTACTTTCTTCACAAGAAAGAAATGCGACACATGTTTGTCTATCCACAATAATGATATCTATATCTCATTAGTACAATGACTGGGGATAATTTAAGAATAAGTATAAAACCAACACCTCACACTCACAACTCCTTGTGATTAACAAGTTACTATTATCTTATTCTGTAGACTCTATTATTTTACAAGGTAACTTTTATCTCAATAATAGATATGTCATTTGAATATAACAATTAATAGGTGTTTATGTACATCAATGTCTAACAAAGATTGCAACATCAGAATCTTATACAAACAGATCCAATATCTATTGTATCTAATATATATAGATCTATCATGACCATCAAGTTATGACAACAACCTTGTCATAAGATCTTTTGTATGATTAGATGGATTTGTTCAATCTTTCTATCACTTTATAGCATTTCTTTCCAAGAGATATGTTGCCTCAATGCATACTTAGATCGCTGATGAGAGCTAAATTTCCTTCGCTTGTGCGACGGCTCCATTGCTATCACAATATCTATGGGATCAACAATACTAGGAATAAATTCAAGTTCAGTCATTAACTTTACATTCTAAACAGCTTCATTTACTATTACCAAAGTAGTTGCGTATAAGGCTTAATATTTGAATAAGTAGTTGTATCTATTTGGAACTCTCTCCAGTTGCTCATACTACAATTACTTTCTGGATTGGGATATTTCTTGAGTCTTTTTAGACTGAGAACTAACATCAATAACTTAGTTCATGTTTATCTTCAAATGCTTTTTAAGCATTTAAGAATGTTCATGACCGTTATAGAAATGTTTCCCACCAGAGTCCACCTGGAATATGTTTTGACCTTTAAAACATATGAAACATTTGATAGTACATAAAATTGCATACAAGATACATCATATTGCAATAGCATGAGGAATACTAAGCATGCAATCTTTCTCAATATATGTTCTGTAACACACCCCTTTTGAGAAAGTGATCTCATCTCTATGAGACAGAGTCCTCACATGGACTCTTTCATACAAAATCTTCTTAAGATTTTATCTATTTATATAGACTTGGATAGGCCAAGCATACTTTGATCTATCTTTATTGATCTACATCCCACAATGTATGCTATCTGTCCCAAATCCCATATAGAGAAAAGTTTTGAATTTTCTGTTTATATATGGGGATATCGTGTTCTAATAATATGTATTCCTATACAATATTATGAATACGGTCTAACTCTCACTAACTTCTTATACACACTATTCCTCTTCATTATTGAGAAAATCAAAAACTTTGATTATCTCATCAAAATAAAAGTTTCAGCTCATCTAAGGCTTGATTAATATTGCCTTTGACTTTATAGATTCAAAATTTTCGAATTATATCATATACAACCTTACTAATATTCCCGTAGCGGAATACAATCTTGACATCTATTTGTCAAACAATACGCTACATTAGCAAAAGAATTCAAAAGTTAGCTTAAATATGATAATAGATAAGAAGGTTCTGTCAAAGTCAACATTTGTCTTTGATTTTAATCTCCACTACTAATCTTGTCCTTTTTAACATCAACCTTACCATCCATGTTAATCTTTTAGTTGTAAACCAATTTACAATGTATAGATCTTATCTATATTGGCAAGTTAACCAAAGTCCATACTTTAATTATAATACATGAAGCTCAATTTGAATTATTGTAGGTTTGTCACCTTTAGTTATCAATCTAATATTGAAAATCACAAGATCATATCCTTAAGTAGATGAATTCTCCTACCCGGTCTAGGCAAAGTTGATGTGTTTTTAGGAACCATATTCATATTACTGGTTTAAACCTCATCAAATGAAGCATATCTACTAGCACATCTAGTCAATCATTTTCTTTTGTGGTATCTTGAGCCCCTTCAAGAATCACTCACACTGTTTTCTTAGAATAAAAAATTTCTCTAAGAATATAATATAAGATGACATTCATATCAAATGTGGAGTATAAATTGTGTCCAAGAACTCCTATTAGATAATCCATAAAGAAATATTTCATACACTTTCTAAAAGTATTATTACCCAAAATAATTTTGAGTTTCATCAATGGAGTTAGATGGAATACGTTTTAGTTTATAACATGGAATCTCTATTGTATATCCCAAAACAAGTTTGGAAGAACTGTTTAGCATATCAAATTGTAATATATCTAATACGTACAACTTCCCTTCAAATATACTATTATAGAATGGTGTATTTACAGGAATTCACTGCAAGTGAATCTTATTCTCTTTAGATAATCAATTAAACCCTTAAATATTCCTTACTTTGATCATACAAGTGTTAGAATATCTTTCCAAACACCTTTCCGTTTCCCGCTTGAACCTTTTGAACATTTCAAAAGTTTCATGCATAAACTTGATTAAGTATATGAAACCATATCTAATATAGCCGTCATTGAACTTGACAAAGTAAGAAAAACTATACTTGACATGTATAGACTTTTGTCTAAATACATCAATATGCATTATGACTTATTTGTATTTAATGTCGGAACTTAATATAATCTAGATTATCCTTTATACCTATTTTGCCTTCTATTCTGGTAATAGACCTTTTAAGATTGAGAATCCAAATATTATCAATCTTATTTCTCTAGTAAATTCCATAATCAAGAATAACATTATTCTCAATCATAAAGGAATAACTATTCATGTCCAAACATGAATAAGAAATAGTGTTCTTCATGAGAGCTCGATCATAATATCAATATTCTTATACCAAAACAAAACAAAAGCAAAAAGCAGACAATAGGTTTTAAATTGAGCAATAGTTGCTTCATTTCCTACTATAGGTCCTATTTTTCCTTCTGTTGTGATCTACTTTATTTTGGCCTTTTCATATTCTGAAGAATATGGGATCAATATCCAGGATATAATACTTCAGAGGCTAGAAAGTAGTCTTATCACTCTCATCTTGCAATAGAATCTTCTATAAGATTTCTTTCTTTCCAAGATCATGATTATATATGCCTTACAGTTTTTATTCTAATGTTATTTGTCTCTACAAAGATCATTGATTTTAGATATATGTGTTTAAACACTTTGACTGTATCATTGATTGTCTGAAATTTCTTAAAGTTCCAGCAACATTATCTTTAAATACCGTTGAAGGCTTCAATAGTCAATACTTTCCCTTACATCATATTGACGATAAGTTCAATAGTTTTAGTATATCAAACAAACTAGTAGTAATATGAATCAAATTCATACATCTCAATTTACAATAAATTATGATAAGCCATTAGACAACGATTATAGAACTAAGTCAATATTTAGCTTGTTTTCTCATTGTACTTCTAAATAGCATTTAGAATTTATATTGCTCAGTATAGTTCATCATTCAACTCTTTGAGATGAATAAAAACAGTATAAATCTCTGTACTTATATCAAACCTTTGCAACTCATAATAGTAAGTATCACATATACCCATTATGTTTATCATCTCATGATATCTGCAAATTTGCACTATTTTCGCAAAACTTCCTTAGTACGAATATTCGTATAATCTGTTTTAAGACATATTCATTTTTCTCATTTTCTCTTTATGATGTTAGTTTGATAAATCTAGTCCGGAAAATTTTGTTGACATCTACCATACCAATTAAATTTACAAATATATTCATTATTCCAATATGTAATGACAAGATAGAACCAAATTAATTGCTGTAGGAAATTAATTTGACATAAACTTTTATCAAATTAATTATGCTTCCACTGAATTAATGATCCATCTGTATTAATTATTGAATTTCAATTGAATTTCCAATGGGGCTAGGTTCCTGTTAGCTTTATTAGAACCTTGACCGACTCAACAAATCCTAATAAAACATTCAGGTAGATACACTATCAATCACATCTCATGTGACTCCTAGATCATCAAGTAGACAACTAATTGTTATGTATATCTTATATATTTTACTTGACACACATCTAAGATTTTATTTCCTTGAGTGACTCATCAAAAAAAATGAAATATTAGTTAAATTTGACCCAATGTTCAAAAACATCAAATGTTCATAGTGAAAAGCATGTCTACGAACGAGCAGCCTTGAATGACTTAACAAGCTGACATCGGTGATGTACTCTCAGTTTTCACTGTGACAGTGGAAGGCACATATTAACATTTAATATGAATTTAATATTTTAATTAAGAGATCAGTCTCATCTAAATCATGTATACTAATAACATCTAATATGTAAATAACTATACATAATTAATAAGCGGATCCTTATGGATTACGTCTACCCAATCTTCTTGAGCCATTAAAAAGACTAAATGGTTAATTCACAAGAGACATTATATTCAATCATCTAATGTCAAATGAAATATTCTCAATGTTGCTTTTGTAATTTGTATCATACATATTGTCTTGTTATACCTCAAACAGAAAGGAAAATAAATTAACTATGCAATCATAACTAATATCCTATACTAGTTTATTGCACCCAATTACATGGTTCAAGTCTATAACAATCCACTGAATCCATTCAATTAATATCACATATTAATTAGTATATCAATTTCTAGATTTAGTATTAAGAATAGTCGTCTAAACCAATTTAGAAAAAATGGAACGAACTAATTGAAATTAAATAATTAATCCAATTAA
This sequence comes from Nyctanthes arbor-tristis, assembly GCA_963692815.1. Classification (NCBI taxonomy): domain Eukaryota; kingdom Viridiplantae; phylum Streptophyta; class Magnoliopsida; order Lamiales; family Oleaceae; genus Nyctanthes; species Nyctanthes arbor-tristis. Next base: position 32,993 of record CAVNYN010290444.1, on the reverse strand, counting down.
TTAAATAATTTCGCATCGATAAAGTCAATCAATTAATCATATTAATTAACCAACTTTATTACCAATTAGGGATTACCACAAAATAACTCTTTATTTTGTTGTTAATATCAAAGTCATGCTTTGACATAAGTTTTAGAAAGATTTAGGATTGAAATCATGACTTGAATTAAGTCAACATTATTTTGGCGAAACAAATTTTTTTTCAACAAAGTTTAAATTTTGATTCAATTAAAAAATTTTTAAACATAATTTTTAAGTTGTAATTCAAACCCAAGGACCCACTTGTCATATTTGAAAAATATGAGACAAATTCTAAAATCTTAAAAATCTTAGGGTCAATTTGTGAGGTTTGAAAACTTAGAGGACTGTCTGTGTAATTTTAGAAATTACATGGACATCCGAGTACATGTCTGAAACACAGGGGTCTTGCCGTTGAATTTCAGAAATTGCACAACTGGCCCCCATCCCCAAAAAGTTTGAGGCCGACAGTCAGCAGTTGAACCCAATCCGCCGTCGAAAACCAGAGCCTGCTGGATGCTACTTCAAAAGCAGCCCTAGCTGGCGGTGGTAGCAGTAGGCGCCGAAAAATTCGGGCGCCTCTCGCGCTGCTACAAACAGTAGCGACCTGCCCGAGCTGCTGTTCTCACTATAGCACCAGCATTCTTGGTGCTGCGGCGCCGCTCCAGCAGCGCCTTGTTGCTGTTGCGGTGCCGCCGTGCTGTTGCGGTGCCGACCATCCACCGCCAGACCTATTCCTGTAGCCGTCCGGATGTACCCATCGTGATTTCAAATTTTTTTTTCCGTTTAAAATTGCAGACTATGAAATCAAATTTCACAATTAGAAATCTGAATCCCATTCAAATTTAATTGTCAATAATACAAATCAAATTGATACATGTGACAATAACAATTATTGTGAATTTCATTAATAGTATTAAACAAATTCTGAAGAGTAACAAGTTAGGCTCTGACACTATTAGGAATTGAACAATATAGGCACAACAGAAATTAAGTAAACATTCAATTCCTATACCTAAAATCGACCTTGTACTTCAAAAGAATTTAGGATAGAGAAATACCTCTTTGACACTGTGAATTACAGATTTTGATTGACCATTGGAGCAATGCTCATCTCCACAGCTGTTCAATTGTCCAACCTCTAACGGAAATCCACACGGCAAGAATGAATTTGAAACTCCACAAAAATGAACAATTCGAAGTGGATTTATAGGCGTAGTTTTGGGTTCTATCAATTTTATGTGCTAGCAAGAAATCGATACAATATCCACGATCTCATCATGCAAAACTTGTCATATGAATTTTCCCTATAGTCTATGCCCTACATACAAAATGTCTATTTATAGTTGTAGAAACTAAAACCCTAGTCGTATTTGGGCTTCCACGAGCTTATAACTGAACAGTCCAATTAATTAATCTAATTAGTTACTTAGGCCCAATTATGCCGATTAGACTCGGTCTAACTTATTGGACCCTGGACATCAATTCCAACATGGTTTCCACATGGCTGTTGCTCTTTGTAAATTTTGAAGGCTCCTACTCTTGGTTTCCACTTTCCACATGGCTGCTTCTCCTTGTAAATTTTGAAGGCCCATCGATTTCCACACGGCTGACTGTTTCTCTTCTCTTTGTAAATTTTGAAGGCCAATTTAATTCTTTGTTAGGAAGAGATATATCTGATGTTAAATCCCACAGTCCCACATTTCGAGTGAATGCAGAAGAAGAGGTTGCTGCTAACTATAAAATGGTTAGTATAAGCGAAAGTGTATTAGGGTAAAGATGAGTCGACAAGCATTGTCTGCATTATCGATTTGGCCCTTTGAGTCATAGATTATTTATTTCCTTATTTAATTTAATTTTCTGGGGTCTAAGACGGTAGTTCCAACATAAGGTTTATTAAAATAAAAAATTTTAACCGGTGGTTATCTTGAACCGACTGAACTACAAGTGGTTCGGTTAGTGTTAGTTTCCAATCAATTATCGGTTTGGTATCGGCTGAAAATTTTGACAACCGACTCAGTCGGTTTGGTGGCGATTTAGTCTACAAACCAGCGATTTAGTCTACAAACGTCTACAAACTGAACTGCTCGAACCGATGCCCACTCCTACGCAAAACATTTTGGGGGATTGTTGGTTGGTTTTGGAGAATCTCGTTTGGTTCAAAATTAGACACTTCGATTTTCAACTGATTATTATTTGAACTTGTAAACAAACCTAGCCAGAATCGAGAAGCGGCCAGTCCGATTATGATCTAGCAATGAAATAATTTATTAAATTCATTCATCACAACATCAGCCACTGTTTGGTAATCTATAGTAAGGATTGAATTGACTGATTTCAAAGACGACTCACAGAAACTTTTCTAGTTTGCCATTGAAAGATCGACTCGATAAGTTTATCTACGCTTTGCAATCTAGCTAACACCGGTGAAGTCCATCTTGAATGTAAACCCAACGGCGCCTTTGCTATATCCTAGCGAAGGTTTGTAGTGGGTGGGGTGTTTGCTTTTTAATTTTTATATTATTTTTCTATTTTAAAATTTTTTATTTCTAATTTAAAAAGACATTAATATAAATATAATTTCACCCAACATCCTCAACCTTTTATAAAGGTAGAATTGTCCTTTTATAAAACTTTAATAGTTTAAATGGATGAAAAGTGCTAATAGGGGGCTTGGGGATAGATTTCCTCAAAGGTTGAGGACCCACAACACCAAAAATAAAAGGTTGGAAATGTAATCTATTAAACATTTAAACATTGGGGGCATCAAGTGTAAATTACCCCTTAAATGTAAATATTGTGTAGTTGATATGAAAAAATGGAAAAGAAAATATTTTTCAACTTTACCTAGGGGTGGGGAATCGAATTTTCAGGAATATGGGCGAAAATATACTTACAAAAGATTGTATCATGCATGGAACTTAAATAAAACTTTCATTTGTCAATCAAACCCATGAAGATAGAAACTTTTTTATAAATTTAACATTTTCCATTTACGAACGACTAGAATGGAAAATTAGTTGTCTTTAAAATTGATAAAACGAATTGTTCCCCAAAAAAAAAAATCAAAAGTGATAAAATGAAATTTTGCAATTATTTTTACTTATTATGAGGGTAAAAAATGTAATTGCATGCTACCTACCGATATTACTAAATTTTATGACAAATTTATATATAGGCAATAAAATGAGTTTATCAGTCAAACCCCACCGGCCACCAAGGCTGTAACCCGCTGCACAAACTAGGATAATTCACAGTTCATTATCACTTTCATCCACAACCTTTAAATTTAGACAAATAAGTCCCTAACCTTTCATTCATATACACTTTTATCTAATGCATATATTTAATTATCAAGATGTAAGGGTTCACTTGGCATTTATTTAATATGGAGTCCTTTTGTAATTGAAATTAATTCGTAATTCACGTCACTTAAGAGTACATAAAGATAACATGTGAAAAATAGTCTAATTTGAAATTTTATCATTATGCACATGTCAATTTTCTATACAAATGTGTCATTTTTTCTATACACTCATGCGACGTGAATTTGAAATTTAATTTTAATTATAATATTATTTCATTTAAAAAGTTGTCAAACAGATCCTAATGTTTTAATAATTAAATATATATATATATATATATTTGCATTTGGATGAAACTGTAAATTAATGCAAACATTGGGACCTATTTGTCTAAAATTAAAGGTTGGGGTGGAAGTGCAAATGAATACAAAAGTTGGGGACGTTTACTGAAAATTACCCTACAAAATATTAAGATCAATACGATTTTTTTTTTCTCTTTTTTTTTTTTTTTGAATTTTTATTAAGGATGGCCAATATGATTCTTGATCAAGAAATAGAGATGGGTTTACAAAAATAAATCGTTTTTCTTTTACGTTATTTTGTTAGCTATGTCTCGCCTTTTACATAGACCAATATAAAAAAAAAAAAAACCTTTCCTTTATTATTATTACTGCATTAAAGTTGACAGGTAGGCAGAAAAGCATTCTATCATTTGCCTGATAAACCTAGTTCCCAAGTGGGAAACACAATTTGATTTGAATGTTTGAATTTACACAGTCAACCTAATTAGTTGAATTCATTAAAATGTACTTTCTACAACCGTTTGGTCCATAGATAAATTTAATGTCTGGTTTATTCTATGATTTTTATCAAATCTACCCTACCAAAACTTTATGTTTCACTAATTTGTATATCTTAATTATACGATGAAATACAAGCTCCAACTTACATTTATTAGAAAGGGAAAAAGAAAGTTTAACACATAAATGAAATTTGTCAAATCTCTTTATGTCATTTCTCATTTACCTCAATTCTTTTTTATTTTTTATTAACATCGATTGTCTAGTAAGATGGATTATTTCATTCACACACACTCGTTGATATATTAAATGAAATAAGAAAATAAAATTTTATTAGTCTCTAGTCCCAATCTCTTGCTTGTGAGATAACTCACATGTAGGTTGTCTAATGATCTCCTGACATATACATTTGTTAAGATAATTTCGCTAGACGTATGATAGAAGATCATTTTTAGTGCACATTGTATGTTATATTGGATGCGTTGTTCAATAAGTGATGAGATGAAATACTTCTTCCATCCCAGATATTCATCTTTTTCTTTTTTATCCGTTTCAAATTATATTCATCTTTCCTAAGTTAACTTTTAGCCTTCTAATATACCCTCATTTATTGTGCATAATAATTAACAATAAAGAATAATTAAGTTGAAGTATTAAATAAATCAAAGAGTATATTTGGAAATATATTGTTAAATTGTACATTTTCAATAACATTAAATATTGTTTTCTTAATTTATTTGAAAAACAAAGAATTTCTTTTTGGGACGGGGGAGTATCTAATATCTCGCTCCTCTCTGATTTACTTTATACTTAATCTTATCAATACAACGACCATGCCTCATAATATTTTTATTATAGATGTAATATGTGATGATTGAAATAAAAATGTCACCACCACCATTAAATGAAGTATGCTAGTGAACATTAAATGTCCTAGGACCATGGAACATAACACCTCCAAAATTTGTATGCTTTGACCCTTTAGCATTTTTTTATTCGCCATATGCATATAATAAATACAAGCTAGGAATTTTGCATACTTGGTCACTAACATATAGCTTATTGTTATGTTGGTCTTACTTCTTTTGTTACATAGTATTGCTGGTTCAACCAATTATTTTACTGCATCTCTATAGATGATTTATGTGTACTTAATTTAATTTAATCATTATTGAATAGTTATTATGTTTTATTATTTTTATTTTTTGTTATATACAGCTAAAACTTTATTTTTCAAAAAAGAAAAGATAAAATGCAGCGAACATAAACTAAAAAAGATAAATTATTATTGTTGTTGTTGCTGCTGTTTTTGTTGCTCCTACTATTATGGTTATTATTCTTTTTTGGAGGATAGTCTAAACTGGGAGAAATTTTTTTACAGCAAAACTATCGATGTTAATATTTATTTTCACTCAATTTAAATTATTATTATCTTATATCATGAAACTTTACAGGATAATGACTCAAACAAATAAAGAGCTTGCTTAGAATAACTTGGCTTGTAATTGAAACCGACCAAATTTTTTATTCATATGTTTACAAAACTCACAATTACCATCCATTTATTGCCCACAGAGTTTGTAATGTTCATAATTTAGAGATTTTGGCCGATTTACTTTAATAAATTCTCATGCCCGATTTAGAGATTTTGGTGGCTTAGATAAAAAAAGTAAAAATTAGTCCCTGAAAAGGAAAAATAAATATTTTTATTATTCCATTAAGTAGGTGGAAAAATCTCTTTTGATTAATTCTGACTGCCCTTTTGAAACATCAAAATTTTGAGAAAACCTTCCATCTCTAGGAGCAATGAACTCGATGCTCCAAACCAATCAAGAACTAATATATGAGTTTTAGGGTCTTAATTTGTTACTTAAATTGGGCCCAACACCTATATGTGATTTTTTTAATTAGTCAAGAGCATTGAATGCTCAGTGTTTCTAGAACTCTGAAGTTTTTTTTCAAAATTTTTAACTAAAAGAAAAATATAGTATTTTGAACATAATCCTATATATAGACAATAGTTAGATGGCGGAAATGGAAAATCACATGAGAAAATAAAACTTAAACCCATAGCACTTTCAAAAAAAAAATAAATAAATAAAATATACCCATAAAATTAAATATCTGTTAATGCAAGTTGAAAAAAAAATTATAAAAAATCAAATTTATTTAATTGAAAAAAACTAACTATAAAAATTAACCATATATAATCGCTTAGTCGATCTTGGGCGCCTACAATTTCCAAAATTTTGGACCTTCTGTGCACTCGTCCTGCATATACTACTTGATTTTTTTTTTAAATTTTTTTCCTCCAATTTTGAATGCCACTATTGATCGAACTTGAACCGTTGATTGAGAAATCAAAATGCTAGCATTTTTACAATTACGAAGAATACTTCGCAAACTTTCGAAAACAGAAACTCAAAAAAGTTTCCTACTCTACTTGTCCCATAAAAATAGTCCAACAGTTATTTTTACACATATTAAGAAAGAACGATTAGTATAGTTGAAATATCCTTATGTCTCATTAATAGTTTGAAAATACTTTTAATGCATAAGTAGTTGATGTCGAGTAATAACAATAAATTAATTATTATGGGCACATATGAAAATAAAAAATTAAATATATACTCTTAGTAAGTTGACTATTTTTTTGAAACAGATGAAAATAAAATAGTATATTGGAATATTTTTGTGAGACAGTGTGTACTTTTTTCCAAATTATTTTTTGGAAAGTCAGAAACCTTAGGAAACTTAATAGAAACTTGCCAAAAAGTTAAATAAAAAGGTTTCGGAAACTTTATTTATTTATTTTTTTGACGGAAAAGGCTTCGGAAACTTTAACTTAACTAAAAGGTAATTATTGAATATTAACAATAAAGTGACTAGATTAAGGTATCAATCTTTAAATTAATATAATTACTGACTAATAAAATAATAGTAAATATAAAATCTAAACATACAAAGTTTAAAATAGTCACAGCCATTATCAATTGCAAGTCAAGAATTCAAAGTTTCAAAGCTCCAGGCTAGGTAAGTGAAGTTTAAGTTTAACCAATCTTTAAACTTTAACTAATGTGATTAGGATTTTTTTTTTAAAATGCATTAATGGTAAATCTCAAGAATTGTTGAATTGATTGTTTCATCACAATTTTTGTTTGTAGATTGGACTATTTTTAATCAGGGTTGGTTCAAATGCTAATGACATTGGTAGTATAGAAATGATCTAACAGTAGACATCTAGAGTCACAATTGTGCTAGACAGTGGTGTGGAATAATATTAACAACTTATATGAGCACATCATTACTATTACAAATCACATCAATGACTGATATTATGTCACATCATTAAATCATTTTTAATTGATAGTAGCACCATTGAATATGATTATAATAATTCACTGCAGAAGTATGTTATCAAGTTAGAAAAAATGGGAGATAAAGGGGGTGATATTTACCCAACATAGTGATGATGATGATGATCCATTGGGTGGTTTTTGACAGTAGTTAGTAGGGGTGGGCGTCGAACGGGTCGGGTTTGGCCTCAACCCGAACCGCCAAACCCGACCCGACACTGAGTCTGGTTGGCGAGTTTGGAACCGAGCCGACTCGATTCGGTTCCATAACCCGACTCAACCCGAGTCAACTCGGGTTGACTCGGGTCTCGGGTTGAGCCTGCCCAATACCGGCCCAACTTGAATTTAGGCCCAGAATTTCACCAATTTATTTTTTTGACATATTTCAATGTGATTTAAGCCCAAAAAAATTAAAAATCGAGTTTTGTTATTTTTTTAGGCACGTTTCAATATGATTCAAGTTTAATAAAACTAAATAAAGAACTTCAGTTGAGAGAGAGTTTTTGAGTGTTTTGAGTGAAATTGTAAAAGGAAAAACAAACTAATAATAAAGAATGAAAACGTTGTGATCTTAAAATGAAAAAAAATTTGGTAAAAAAAAAAAAAATATATAACCGGGTTGACCGAGTCGGGTTAAGCGGGTTGACCCGGGTTGGACCGAGTCGACCCGAAACCCGACTCGACCCGGTCGGGTCCTCTCTATCCCCAACCCGCGGCCGATCCGATTGCTACAGTATCCCTACCCGATCTGACCCGTTTCGGGCCGGTAGAGTCGGGTTCGTCGGATTACCGGATCGGATGCCCAGCCCTAGTAGTTAGTGTTAAAATTATTGAAATTTTTTGAATTTAAAATTAATGTTTCTGTATGTTTCTGTTTCTAACTTATTTTCAAAGATTGCGTTTCTTGTGTCCTGCTGTTGCCATTTCCCTACTTCTTAGTTTAGACATGGAGGACAATGGGGAGTGTCGATCTAAAAACACCCGATGTATGCGGCGTATTCTCCTTTACTAATTTATTATTTATATAAATACGGCCCCACACACATTTGAGTCCATAAAAAATGTAGATGGTAATATGCCACATACACTGGGTCTCTTCATAACAAAGATACCCGGTGTATTCTGATCAAAATCGAAAGTATGGCTCGAGGGCCAAAATGAAAGTATGGGGACTATTTTCACATGAGTTCCATAAATTGGCTACTCTTCTTGCAAAAAACCACAATGTAAACATGAATGGAAGTCACATGTTTGCGAAAAGGAGTCATCGGTCCACTTTGTCTTTGTTCTCTCTGTTTTTTCAGCTGAAGTTTGTGGTTTTATGCGTACCAGCTCACACACATTACTCTCTCTCTCTCTTCCTCCCCCCCCCCTCTTCACTTTCTCTCCCCTCCTATATATACAACTACATTGTATCTATCCATATAGCTACATATTTTCTTGTATTTATGTAAAATTTCAATACCTAATTGTCTTCCATTAGACCATGAAAATGCGTATATTGGGCAAAAATGGGACCTACCACGCAGACTCTGGTTTTTTGATGCCAAAATTTTCCAAAACTGAACGTGGCTTACGCCATTAGCAACCAAATTCAGTTAATTGGGTTTCTCATTTCTTTATCTCTAGATTTGTGGGTATCTATTTTTGTGGTTTTGCTTTATCTTCGTGCAACTGAGAATCGTGTAGTGTGAAATCAGTTATTTCTTGCTTTGGAGCTTCTAATTCCATGTGAAACCAAGGTAATTTTGTTTTGTACTTGACTATTAAGATTAAGGGTTAATATTTGCCCTTTTCTTAGCTTTTACTTTTCTGGGCTTGGCTTGGAATTGAATATTAAAAGGTTATCTTTAATGGTTTTTAGCAGTTTCTCTAAGAAGTTGAAGCTGTGCTTCTCTAAAAATTGATGTGGGTTTCAGTCTTTTAGCTTTAGGTAAGCAAAATAAAATACTATGTTCATTTGTCTCTTGAAAGCTGAAGTATACTCTGGATGTTTCATCCTTGTTTCACCTTTTCCTGAGAGTTATGAAACAGTAAAGATATTAATTTTTTTTAATCTCTTAAATTTGTGCAGTTTGTATTAATAAATAATTTGCTGTTGGCTTGAACTAGCATGAGCTTATTTATGGAATTCCATTTGCCTTGTATAAAATTGGTTCTTGCATATCTTCATGTACGTATGTTTTGCTTCTCTGAGCAAGTGAGAGATTTGTGGATCAGCCTGAGTTTTTGCTATTTCTATGTTGTTATCAGTCACTCATTTATGTGTTTTCATATGCCAATTTCATGAATATCTAAGCTTCATCTTAACCTGTCAAATCTTGGACCTGCCCGGATAATGATATTTGTCGAGGTTATCAGTAAGATAATAAAGGGATGTTGAAGAACGCCATCTCAGGATTCTGTGTTTTGCGAATAATAACCAGCTCGAAACTTCATTGTAATAGTTAGTGATAAAATTCTGCTCGCTATCTCTTTCTTTCTGCATATATGGTTACATAACCTGAGCCAAATGCTGCTTAGGTTTGTTCAGTATATTATTTGGTAACTGACATATAAAATTTATACTTTTAGTTCTTATCCTCGCAGTGATAAACAAATGAAACTATCTTTTAAGAAAATTGATTTCAATAGTTTGAGTGCTTCTTATGTCAGGTTTGTTTGACCTCTAACAATGTATAGATTGTTTCTTAATGGGGTTAGTTGTTAAAAAAATGCAGGAGACTGTTTGTAGTTTATTATTCATATTCCCAGATTGGTTGCTGAGAGTTTTGTTACTTTTTCTAACTGCTGGCTATCTCGCTATGCACTAAAAGTAATTAAAATTCTCAAATGCTTCTGTGCTAGAATGATTTGCAGTATCATTGATCAATTGAATACAAAATCTACTAGGACCGTTAAATGTTAGTTACACTTTATTGTATTTGTCGAAACGGGCAGAGTACCTGATATGGTCTATCGCTGTTGCTAATAGATTTGGCAATGATAGTCACGGAAAAGGATCCACTTAACTGACCTAATTCATTGGGAAAATGATTTCTTACTGTTCATGCCTTTTCGTTTTCTTTTCGTCTCATTGGTGTTAGTTCCAATTAAAATTAGCATTATATTTGTTGAAGTTAGGTGATTTTCTCCAACAAGAATTGACAAATAGCTTTTAGTTTTGTTCGATGTTATTTCACAGGTTCGTTACACTGTAGAAAAGTCAATGCAAAGTGGTATCCCTTTAGCTTGCTTACGGTCAAGAAGCTAAAAGTTAATGAGTGTATCTTTTTTTTGTTTTTTTTTTTTTTTGAATTTTAAAGATGGACAACACATGTATCCGTTTGGGGAAGGATGATCAGAACAAAGAAGTGCAAGCCGGATGTGCGAGTGAAAATATAGAATCTGCCAATGAAAATCTTTTGACCAAGCAATGTATAAGAAAGATAGAGCCGGAGCATACTCTCATGTTAAATGTTTGGAGATCACGAACAAGTGGAAATTGCACTGAGAAGTCTTCTTCTATGAAGATTCATGGTTTACATAATAAAATTCCAATGCATGTCATAAGCTTTGACGAGAAATACATTCTTCGTTGCCTAGAAATGATACGCAAGTATGCATTGAGAGCTGCAGCACATAGTTTATCTTCAAACATGGATATTCTTTTGGATACCAACAGAAATACACATAAAATGGCTAAGATAGACACTCAGTTTCCTTTGGCTGTGGGTACTGAAAATATTGTCATGAGCTCTACCAGTGAGTGGATTATGAGCCGAGTCACTGGTAGCAAGAGTATGATGAACATTTTGAAGAGCCCGTTACTTCGCCAATTAGGCAACTTAGACAGTGATGCCAAATTTGGGAGAACTATACTGGATGCTAGTCAGGCAGTTGGTTCTGATTCTGTGCAACCTAGCAGTTTATTGCGTAAGGTTCCAAAGGGTGTTACTGTTCATGATCATGGATATGAATCCACACGTGCACATAATAGGCAAAAATCTGTATCAAGCACAAGCTCTACTTGTTCAAATCAGACTTCTTCTGTATCTGCAACTTCATTTCACGGAATGCTGCAATCCGCTTGGAAGGATGGATTGCCAAACTATGTTTTCTCAATAGATGACAAGGAAGTCTATGTCGCCAATATGTACAAGGCAGAGCCAACAGAAGTTAAGGATTTGGATTATGTCTATACATTTCATTCAAATAAAAAAGGAAACAAAGAATGTGATATTCATGAACATGAGCCACAACTTGCTGGGAAGATGCTGGTTTCTACTTCACACACCTTCTGTTCTGACAACTCAGAAACATGGGAAACTTATTTTGTCCTATTTGATTTCAGTGGCAATACCATAGGAGAGATACAGGCCTCAGGTGCTGCCTCTGGGAAGAATAAGAAATTGAGAAAGAAGGTAGTGGATGCTTTCAGGTCAAGGCAGAGATCCTCTTCCAAGTTTGGAGGCACCAGTGCCATTTTTGAAGGTGCTTCTTGGGACCCACCACGGGATCTGCACAACTGTCCTGATTCAGGTGACAGCAGTTCTGAAACTCAATATGTACCAAATCTCGAGTTGGCTGCCATAGTTGTGAAAGACCATGTTTTTAATAATCATAAGCAGGCAGATCTTGGAGGATGGGGATTAAAGTTTCTCAAAAAATCTGGAAATAATCGATCTATAGAGACCTCATTGCCTTCTGAATTTGATGCACGAAACAATGGTGAATGCTCGACAAGCACAAATATTCTCGTACCAGCTGGTTTTCACGGTGGACCAAGAACCAGAATCGGGGGTCCCTCAACTCTTATCGATCGATGGATCTCAGGTGGCAGCTGTGACTGTGGTGGGTGGGACCTTGGTTGCCCATTAACAGTACTCAACACCCGGTCTAGCAATACCGAAGCTTTCCCCCAGGCAGATACTTCAGCGGAATGCAAGTCATATGATTTCTTTATACAGGTTCGTCAAGTGCCTGGCATCCTTTGTTTTCATTTCTTTTTGTCTTTTTTAAGGCCTGTTCAAGTTTTATCTTGTAGTTTCCTAGAGTCGCCTCTGTTCTTTTGAAGTTTCTTGAGAATTTTCTTTACTGGGTTGTCAAATTTGCAGGGCTCGAAGCAAGATACACCTATGATGAAAATGGTGAATATTCATGATGGTTTGCATTTTATCCATTTCCGATCAACTCTATCAGCACTTCAGTCTTTTGCTATAGCTGTTGCAATTATTCATTCTCGTACTCCTACTTTGCGATCCAAAGTATACAGGAGATGAGGTGACAAACTTCAGATTTTAGTTTGCACAAAATGAAGTGACTTACTTAATTTTTATATATACTCCATGTTAGGATGCTGGCTCCCACGTCATAGTAATTGCCTTCTAGTGCCAAATTTGCTTCGGTTTTTATGGCTATTTTGACTCATTTGTAACAAATATACTCCAGTCTCCTGATGCAGTGCAACTTTAGTCCAAGATACAGATTTAGGGTAACTTCTCTGCATAAAAAATGTGATTTTTGTGAAATTTTCTTTTTATTTATATATTTATAGTTCTTATGAGATTTGCCATTTAACATGAGACGAACAAGGTCGAGGATCACTACTTTATATATATATATATATATATATATGCAAAAAATTATTTGAGCAAGTCTTGATATCAGGAATACATGTCATTGTTCCTTTAACTTTTTACTGATGATAAGAAACAACTGTGAAATTATGTACAAGAACAGGTTCCTTTGAGCCATAGCCATTTCCAAGTGTAGTTATCACAGGTCCCGTTTGACTTGTTGCAGTGAATTTTACAGAAACCTAGGCAGAAAGCCTCGCTATCGAACTTCGAGCATTCTTGTCTGGGGCAAGAACCTGTGTCATCAAATGCAAATGTACAACTAGAAAGTTTGAGGAAAAAAAAAGAAAGATGATTTTTAGTATATAGAAGTGGAGTATTCTACTTACCAGAGGCAACGAAGGGGGCAGAGATGAGGAGGAAAAGAATGAGAAATTTGTAAATAGCCATTTTTAACACGTATACTAAGAGGATGAATGAACAATTCAGCTTCTTTTATATGTTAAGAATCCATCCATTTAAAAAAAAAAAAATGGAAAGAGAACTAAAACATGCATTTAATAATCTCTTTAATTTACTTTTTGTTAGATGTATTTAAGAAACTAGATTTAATTTAAAGCAACCGTTCAATATAAAGAACGAAACGCCCCTTATTTATTCATTCTTGAATTCCAAAACTTGAATACAGGTGGTACTAGTTGATGTTCACGTTTCGAATAGAATGTCTCCTTCGAACCATACCTTCTTCTATATCCCCTTGTATAAAAGGGGGAAAAAAACACGGGATTATTGCGTTATATATCTCATCAATATACTGAGCGGAAGGAAGTCGGAATTTAGTAAATTGCCTGTACAAATTGGAGAAGTGGTGGTTAAAGTCACGTCATAGTACTCGTCATATATATTAGAGTCATTATCCATGTTGGTTTTCCCTTGCTGAAACCGGCTTCTGATATTTTGACCATTTAATAATTTTCTTAAAGATTTTTGGTCGTCTGATTTTTTTCATAATATATATATGTATATTTTATTTTATTTTATTAGCTAAAAATATTGGGGTTTAAGCTATTTGCTTGAGAATTTTTTGATTTCCCAATTTTACTGTATATACTTTTTTCCCTAAAAATACTGTTTTTACTGGATTTTGTATTATTATTAGTTTATTCATTATTTTAATTATTATTATCCACACCCTAATATGATCTCTCTCTCTATACATATATACACTTGATTTCAATGTTTTTAATAATGATGGTTTATGAAATTTTTATCGACGACGTCTATATCGGCCTCAACTTCCAATTTTTGTTGAAGTCTAACAGTTAGAATCTATAATATCTTTTTTCAGAGTTCACGTTTCTCCAATTTGCTTTCATTCAGGAATTTTTATGATCTAGCATTTGAAAATTGGATATTTGAAGAATTCAATCAACAACTACATTTATTGAAACATCTTTAGGAATGATTTTGCATTTGATAATTTTATAATATAATTATTATAGTGATTCAATGCTAGTAAGAAAATTTATAGACTAAATATAACATTCACTTTTTACTTTTGTTCTTTTATCTTTTCTTTCCTCTGACGACCTTGATAGAATCTGTGTAATAGTTACATTATGTGCACTAAAATTTGTTATGTGTGTAACAAGGTCCGTTAGCTGTGTAGGAAGTTATGTTGTGCGTATAACAATCTATGTTATTGAGATTACAACGTATGTTATGTGTGTAACAAGACTTGTTACTTATGTAATAATCTATGTTGTTAGACAATCCATATTGTGGTTATAACAATGTCTGTCATCTTTATAACAATATATGTTATACGTGTTACAAAGTTTGTTAGTGTGTATAAAATCCATTTGTGCTTTGAGTGCAACAATGTGTGCTATGTATGTAACAATCCATCTTACTTCATTATGTATGTAACAAAATATGTTATATATGTAACAAATTATGTTATTAGTTTAACAAAATTTATTATATGTATAATAAGCTATGTTATGTGTAAAATAAGATGTGTTATGCATGCAACAAACTATTTTATATGTTAACTATTTATGTTATATGAGTTAATAAATGTAATATACTGTAGTTCTCAATATTTCTTTTTAATTTTTCAAGGTTATTGTCTAATAGTATTCATTACGAGTGTAGCAAATTATGTTATATGCATAAATTTTTGTTTCTTTTTCCTAGGAACAAGCTTTGTAATGTGAATAACATTTTATGTTACAAGAATTATACTATATAACACACCATGTTAAATGAATTAAAGATGATCCAAATTCTGGGATAGATCATTCAAGTTTTTGTATGTTTGTGTTAGGTGAAGAGGAGAAATGGCAATACTGCCATTTTATGAGAAGGGAGAAAAAAAATAAAGGACAGAGAAAAGAGAAGAGAGCCAACTTGTCAAAAGGGAATATGAGAGAATGAATCCGTTTACAATAACCTGAAGGGAATAAATAGGGGTTGGGAATCAATGACAGCCATTAGATTTTAGTGTCTTAGATTATTAACATGGCATTTAGATGAATTTCCATAATCTTAAACCAAGCCTTTCATTAATTAGTAGCAATAATTTGTCAATCTTTTATCATTGCGCTTTGGGCGAGCGTCTTTATGTGTTTGCACTTTGGTTAAGTGTCTTATATTTGTGCCTCAGAAGATGTCTTATGTTTGCGCTTTAGAAAGTGCCTTTATGTTTCTGCCTCAGAAGACATCTTATGTTTGCGCTTCGAAAAGTATCTTTATGTTTGTGCGTCAGAAAGCCTCTTTATATTTGCACTTCGGAAAACATCTTATATTTGTGCCTTGCAAGACATCTTATGTTTGCGCCTTAGAAGAGGTCTTGCTTGTGCTTCAGAAAGCATCTTTATGTTTGCTCTTTAGAAAGCGTCTTATATTTGTGCCTCAGAAGACATCTTATATTTATGCCTCAGAAGACATCTTATATTTGTGTCTCGAAAGACGTCTTATGTTTGCACTTAGGAAATAGTCTTATATTTGCACTTCAGAAAGCGTCTTATGTTTGCGCTTCGGAAAGTGAGTTTAAGTCTATTATATGGCTGTCAAAGCTATGTATTTACCACATTAGGTGG
>CAVNYN010290444.1:4391-16832 GCA_963692815.1 Nyctanthes arbor-tristis | reverse complement strand
CCGATCTCGAACCCGACCCGACACTGAGTCGGGTTGGCGAGTTTGGAACCGAGCCGACTCGACTCGGTTCCATAACCCGACTCAACCCGAGTCAACTCGGGTTGACTCGGGTTGGGCCGGTTCAACTTGAATTTCGACCCAGAATTTCACCAATTTATTTTTTTGACATATTTCAATGTGATTTAAGCCCAAAAAAATTAAAAATCGAGTTTTGTTATTTTTTTAGACACGTTTCAATGTGATTCAAGTTTAATAAAACTAAATAAAGAACTTCAGTTGAGAGAGAGTTTTTGAGTGTTTTGAGTGAAATTGTAAAAGGAAAAACAAACTAATAATAAAGAATGAAAACGTTGTGATCTTAAAAATAAAAAAAAATTGTAAAAAAAAAAAAATATAACCGGGTTGACCGAGTCGGGTTAACCGGGTTGACCCGGGTTGGACCAAGTCGACCCGAAACCCGACTCGACCCGGTCGGGTCCTCCCTACCCCAACCCGCGGCCAACCCGATTGCTATAGTAACCCGACCCGATCTGACCCGTTTCAAGCCGATAGAGTCGGGTTCGTCGGATTACCGGATCGGATGCCCAGCCCTACCTGCATGTTCAATTGATTCACAAAAAGCATGGGGCAAGAAACAACAAATTTCGGGAAGGCGGGGACCATTTTCAGCCCTCAAATTTTTGGTGGGGTACATTTTCTTTTTTTTTTTATTTCTCTCTCTCTCTCTCTGGCCATTTCAAGGTGGCTTGGAAATTATTATCATTATTGTTGTTGTAATTGATTATTGTATTTAGTGAATGACAATTGAAGCCCTTATACCCTAACTGTCATTAGTGTTCTCAGCCACCACTCCAAGTTAGTTGACTTGTGTTTCAAGTCTTTCTTGGGTAACACACTTGTACGTGTATAAATAGACATGATGTGTTGTGAATGAAAATACAATTTAAGAGTTTTCTCTTTAACTTTTCTCTCTATTTTCCTATTCTTTTCTTCTGGTTTATAACAAGTTATCAGCATGACACGCTCCTAAATATTTTTGTTTCTATTGATTCTTGTAAAGAACTTTCAAAACTTTGGTTACTTTTTTATTCTTATTTCTTCTTTCGGTTTCGATGAATGAATTCAATTTAATCCAATAATTATTGATTCTTTCTCTAGATTCTGCAAAGGAGTTTGTCGATTTGAAAGTTTTTAACATTAGTGTTTTCTTTAAATCACAAAGCTACTGTCCAATTTGAGTGCTTTGGTTATTTAAATCACAAAGCCACTACCCAATTTGAGTGCTTTGGTTATTTATTTCAAGATCAATTTCAAGTTTCATGTTTTGAAAATAATTGTCTATATAGACGGTATCTTCATGTTGGCAGAAACTTCAATCTATCCAATCTTTTTGAGCACGGTTATTTTTTCTGCTTTTATTTGTTATTTAATTCTTGGTTGGTTTAATTGTTAGTATGATAATGTATGTGATTCATTATGGTTTTTGAAGAATCACTATTACGTCTTATATTCTTAAAGAATATGATTGACTTCGGAATAGCCCTGACATATATATATATATATACACACATTATTAATCGTGCTTTCTTGAAGAAACATGATCGTTCAAAAATCTATTGTGATTTAGATATTATCTTTTGTGATGGAAAAAGAATCGCAATTTATGCTCCATATTCTAGAAGAATATGATTGGCTCCTGAAGAGCCTTAGCATAAGCAACTATGATACGGTAGATAATTTACATGTGTACAATCTAAAGAACCAGATGTTTCTTTTAGCTAATGATTTCCCATGTGCTGTTCCTTTTTTCGAATGTAAAAGTTATGCTCATTTTTTCTGACACATACTATTGAACTTGCCAAAAAAAAAAAGGAGTTGAAGGCAAATAGATTTGAAGTGACTAACTTAATTACGGAACCAAAATTTAACCAAAATTTATAGTAGAAATGAACGGGAAATTTAATTTTAGAATAAGAAGATGAATAAGGAAATATTAATGTTGTTAAATATATCTAATTTAATTAATAAAATAAAACAAAGCCTATTAATTATGAAAAAATCCGAGGACAAAGTTCATCAAGAGAAATATTAAATGGTCAAAATGAAATGTCAGTTTTAACAAGTGAAAAATAGCAGGAAAAGTAAAAAGGCAACGGCTCTATTGGTTTTGGTTTTAAACCCTATCGCCTGAAGTGACTATTTCCCAACCCAAAGAGCCATATTTTGTGAATGTCCGTCATCTAGCCTTGCAAGCTGATAAAATGGAGGACTCAACTCCCTATTCAATTTGCAGCCTTGAAAAGCTACGGAGTTTTCTTTGTGAAGCTGGAAACCTTCCTCAACATATGCTTAGGGACTCTAAAATCTATTCGGGTGTTGAGATTATACAAATGTGAATGGAAAGAGCTTCCACCATGCCAGATATTGGAGATGTATTTCACTTAAGGTATCTCGAGTTGCGAGAAAATTGAAATCTAAGCCAACTTCCCGGAACAACATGCTATTTGTATAACCTACAAACTTTGGATATCAGAGGATGAATGTTCCGGTGTTTCTGCGCTTCCAGCAGAAAACTGGTGATAAATTTGAAACATCTTCTCAGTTGATACATTTCAATTCTTCAAGGAGTGGGCAAACTAACTTGCCTGAAAACACTAAACTGTTTTAGAGCTACAAAAGAACTAAGTAAGTTGGGATACTCGAAAATTTTAATCCAACTTGAAGGAGAGCTATGTACGTATCATCATTAGTGCGTCAGATGAGGATGGTACAAGAAAAGAATGCCAGGTTAAAAAATAAGAGGGGAAAAAAATAAGAAGCTTATAATCTTGCATTTTCCATATTCACTTCCCTCCTGCCCGAGAATGGTTGACGCAGTCGTCAATGTGGTTGTGGAGAGGCTACTTGCAATAGCCATGGAAAGGATACAAGATGAGGTACATCTAGTGATCAACTCGAAAAAAGAGGCTGAAACTCTTGCCTCTTGCAAATGATTAAAAAAGTGCTAGATGATGGACAAGTGTTACGGACCCTCGCGTCAAGGCTTGGTTGGAGAAGATTGAAGAAGCCTCATATGAGATGGATGATGTTTTGGATGAACTGCAAATTATGAAACTTGGACGAGAAATTGAAGCTACACCACATGTTTCTGGTTTCTGGAAAAAGGTAACTTCTTATCTCATTTCTCTTTGTCTATGCCCCAAAAATGTTGCTGGGAGTCGCAGGATTTCCATCAAAATTAAAGAACTAAATGGAAGACTAGAGTCAATTGCCGGAGAACATGAAAAACAACTAAATGATCTTCCAAATGTGTCCGATCATCAAGTAACAAAGCCTCAAACTTCTGAAGAATTTAAACGAGTCATAGCTACATCCTATGTTGAGGAGTCAAAAGTAGAGGCAGGGATAAGGATAAAAACAACGTAGTAAGCAAACTGTTATCAGTGGGTAGTCAGGAAGATCATAATCATCTCGAGATGATTTCTATTGTCGGAGTAGGGGGATTGGGGAAGACGACTCTCGCCCAACTCGTATTTAATGATTCTAGAGTGAAGGAACATTTTCAACCAACAACATGGATCTGCGTTTCAGATCCTTTTGATGAGATCAAGATTGCTCAAGCAATCCTGCATTCTCTAAGAAGAAGTAGTTCCGAAGAAGAAAATCTCACACGGTTTCAAGAATTACACGAATGCATTGAAAGTAGTATTTCGGGTAAAAGGTTTCTCCTCATCCTAGATGATGTATGGAAACATGATGTGGAACATCAGTGGGAACCACTAAAAATCTCTCTCAGTAAGGGTGCCCCGGGAAGTAAAATTTTGCTGATGACGAGGAAGAGAGATGTGGCAGAAATGATGGGTACCACCCAAACTTACCCATTGTGCCTCCTATCAGACCCTGAATGTTTTGCATTGTTAAGTCAGGCATCTTGCTTAGAAGCAAAGGAGAACCACAAAAGACTAGAAGAAATTGGCAAGCAAATAGTAAAGAAGTGTGATGGCTTGCCACTTGCTGCAAAGACTTTGGGAGGTCTCCTGCGTTGGAAAGAAAGTCCAAGAGAATGGGAGAATGTCTTAAAGAGTGAAATATGGCAACTGAAGATTGCGGAAGTGGAACTCTTCCCTCATTTATATTTGAGCTACAATGAATTAAGCCCTGCAGTCAAGCGTTGTTTCTCGTATTGTGCCTTATTCCCAAAAGATTCTGAGATCATTGAGGTTGATATGTTGACAAGAATGTGGATGGCGCAAGGATTCCTCTGTGGCAGAAATCCAGAAGAAATGGAGCAAGTAGGAATGGAATACTTCCAAGATTTAGCAGTTGGCTCCTTCTTCCGGGACATCGCGTAGTGACACTTCCCTTGTGTCCCTGAATTAAGATGCAGAATGCATGATATTGTACATGACTTTGCCCAATTCCTGACAAAGAACGAACGTGTCATCGTAGATAGTGTCAAGAAAATAGAAAACACGAATGTTCGTCATCTAACCTTGCAAGCCGATAAACTTGAGGCCTTAACTCCTGCTTCAATGTACAAGCTACGGAGTTTTTCTCATGAAGGAAACCTTCCTCAGGATATGCTGAGCACTCTAAAATCTGTTAGGGTATTGAGATTATACAAATGTGAGTGGGAAGAGCTTCCACCAGAGATTGGAGATTTAATTCACTTAAGGTATCTTGACTTGCAAGAAAATCGTAATTTAAGACGACTCCCTGCAACCCTTTGCAATTTGTATAATCTACAAATCTTGGATCTTCGAGACTGTCCTTAGCTTTCCATGCTTCCTGAAGAAATTTATAAACTGATAAATCTAAGACATCTTCTCTATGATTACATTTTGATTCCTCAAGGGATAGGGAAACTAAGTTGCCTGAAAACACTATACTATTTCGACGGAAAGTTAGGATCCTTGAAAATTTTAAATCAACTTGAAGAAGGGATACAAGTGGTCATTAGGGCATCAAATGAGGAATCCGACGTTATTGAAAATGTCGAAAATCCCGAGTTAAAAAATAAGAAGCTAACATTTCTGTTCTTGAATTTCATTGAAGAGGTGAGCATGGAACCACCTCCAAATATGCTTTATCTAGAGCTTGATGCATACAATGGTAATCAGTTTCCTCGTTGGATAAGCACATCGTTTCACTATCTGAAATCTCTTCGAATCAATGGTTATATCAACGGTGAGACTTTGCCTCCATTGGGGTATCTGCAGTCCCTTGAGGATCTTCGCCTGAAATCCTGTGGTCTGAAATACTTGGGCGGGAGTTCTTGGGACTACCAGACACAGAGGTTGCATTTCCTGAGCTGAAGACTCTAGAATTTGATGAATGTTCCCACTGGACATCGTGGGAAGAGATAACAAAGGAAGACGATGTCTGCGTAATGCCGTGTGTGACCAAATTAGTTCTCTATAAATCCTCCGCACTGAAGACGCTACCCCGCTGCCTCCTGCGCATGATGCCACTGGAAAGAATGTACATTTTGGGGTCAATTCTTTTAGTTGAACAACTCACACAACTACGTGAACTCCTTCCTCCAATGTGTATATTAGTGCATTTTTTGTAGATGAATGGTAATTTATTGCAAATTTTGTGTTGTAGTATAAGATTTTCCAAAAAGGTCGCCATACATATCTGGCCACTGGCAACTTTGGACTTTTGCGGATCATATTAAAGTGATTAATTAATTAATATGTGAAAATGAATGAATGTATAAATGAATAAATAATTTGAATAATTTGCCATGTTACTCATGAAGCATGCATGGAATTATGGAATAAGTTCATGGCAAGCTGTGCCGAAAGTGAAAGCCCAGCAACCGCTCGAATAATAATAAGATGATAAAATGAGGGAAAAAAAGAAGAAGGGTAAAGTTTTGATTGCGAAGTGTGAAAAAAATGTAAACATCTCTAAAGAAGGTTATTAATTATATGATCTTAATTAAAAGACATCGAAGTAAATATAAGATCTAGAGAGGTTATATATATAATTGACATCTAAGTAAATTTCATAGACAATTATTGTAATTAAAATGTGGTGTATATATATTATGAATATAATCTTCCTTAGAAAAAATGATTTAATTTGTCGTGTAAGCATAAAATAAAATTTTCTAATGACAATATAATTATCCTAACTTTTTTTAGTTAATCGCTTCACTACTAGGAGTCGATTTAGAAATTTTAATGACACGGGTTATAATAAAAGAGAGAGAAACTACTTTGACTAATCTATAAAATAAAATATTATATTGATAAGATTTTGAATTTGTTCTTTGGCCAATCCGCCATTGTTCATTAAGAAGATGACCAAACACTAAAGCCAAGCTTCAAAGTATCTCTTAGATATCTTAAAAAGCTAGCTTAGTGCTTCTAAATATTAATACTAGGATTTGATAAAAGAGAGATTAATATAGACTACTTTGTAGCTTGAGTGCCTCATAGAAGTCTGCATTTGCTCGCCGAACTCCAAAATCACCTCCGAGAAGCCGAAAGAACTCAGGTTCAAGTGTGTGGTTATTTATTTATTTTTTATATTTTTTGTGGGTTTGGGGGGTAGTATCTGACTTCACAAAATTAAACAACACCTACCCATTTGATTGTTTGTTTTCTGCAAAGAACCAAGAAATCCAGCTAGCTAAGTGGGAAGTGTCTAACTGGCTGGTTGGGGTATGATCATTCTTCAGTTGTACAAAGCCTTAATGCTCACCGTTCATATGTTTTTGTATCGAGTCTTTATACAGATAGCAAGTTGTCCTGCTCCGTCCCCTACCCAACAGTCCTAAAAGTTCGGGCAAGACAATGGATTTTTGCCCCATCTAAAGTTACAGGCCTCGTTGATAGATAGCTACGAGATTAGTCCTAAAACTAATTATCGAGTACAGATCATGTCAAATAACCTTAATTAAGCAGTTACATACATTACATTCTCTTCAACGCTTTAAAACTTAAGACTATACTACTTGTATTCTTCATTAATCAACAACTGCTGATAAGAGGAGAGGACGAGAAAAAGAACAAAAATTTGATGAATCAAAGCAAGAAGAGGAAGAAGAAGAAGAAGAAGCAAGCTTAGCAAGCAAATCAACGAACGCTTCAACAATAAATCTGTGATTTGTCTTTTCATTCATCCTCAAATACCAGCCTAGCAACTCCTCTAAGCAATCCCAGTCTTTCAAGTCATGAGTCTCGACCATTTCCTCCATGGATTTCTTGAAGTCCACATAAGGATCATCTGACTCTAGTGCCAAAACTACACTTCCCTTCAAAGGTTTCATTTTCGCTGCGTCTAAAATAAGTGAGTTTGTGCAGCCCGGCTTGAAAATCAACCTATCAGATTGCAACCCACGAATAATCACATCCACTGTTTCCACCCTTGGATCCTCCTCATAATCCATACACTCAATGGAATTTGCAAAGCAAGAATTCAGAGTTCCAACAGTGCCATCTGAGGGGTCGAAGGAAATCGAGTTCAAAACTGTGTTGTCTGCTCGAAAATAATGTGTCTTGGGCTGCTTCTTGCATGAGTAGTGCCACTGCCATGGATGCTTTCCTTCCCTGTTCTTGAAAATTGAAGGGATCTTCATTTTCTTCGCCATATATGACTTGAAGCCATCAATTATGCTATTGGAAAGTTGTACACTTATGAATTCCACAAGGTAATCAGAAGAATATAAGAAGGGGCTACAGAAAGAACAGGTAAAAAGAAGTATGGTAGGACCCCTCTTGCGCGTTGAATTTGTCTGATGTGCAATATTGATGTAAATAGGTTACTCTTACATTTAAATTATTATAGAACGTTATTATCTAATTCTATGTTAAACTACTTGATAATAAATGTTCAAACTGTTCAATTGTCCAACACATTTAAATATTATCTTCGAACTTACGGTCTCTCCTTCCCGTGCACCAGTAGCTAATCGGGCATTTATAGATTTTTAGATGAGTCAGTTTTACATCTATAATTTTCACTAGTCAGGTACATGATGGATGTCATATTTTTGTTACCTTTTCAACTTAGATTTTGTTAAAGAATTGATCAAGAAGTCAAATTTTATTTTCATTCATGTATTACTTTACCAATATGTTAAAAAAAATGCTTTTAATGTTCTTTCATAATCATTCACTATTTCTTTTACTGCATATTTCACAAAAAAAAAAAATCACGTATAGAAAAAAATGACGCGAAAGCGATCATTAGAAAAATATAAGTTTGGAAAATGAAGCAATAAGCAAGGCATTTTTTCAACTGAAGTTGAGTATTTTATTGCCGTACGTACTTGACTATTTAAATGTGGTTTGGCCTGCCAAATATAGCCTCCCGTTACATCACAACTATCCTATCATTGCAACTAAACATAGCATTTGGCGTGCGATTTTGCGAATGCTATATATATTGGATTCCATTAGTAGAATGACTCTCTCTTCTCCATATTATAATTAGAAAATATTTCTTTTTTTTCTTTTTTTACCACGCAAGTGACATAGCCGGAACATGGTTAAAAGGATAGTTGAAAGTTGATGACCCCTAATCAAAATACTAATTTTTTTTATTTTTTTAGGGTAAAAAATATTTTTTTCAAAAATGGGAGTAGTCGGGGATCGAAATGGCCACCCCTAACTCCACCCTTGAGTTTACGCAAACGAAGGGACAGGACAATGTACGATTTGGTAAAATATCATTTTAGTTGATTTTTATGTTACATGTATTTTTTTTTTTTTTAAAAGTGAAGATTAGTGTACATAACATTCTTGTTATGTTTTTTCTCAACAAATCTATATATATCTAAATCAAAAGAAGTCTAACTCAGTTTTCCGGCATAAACGGCTGATGTCACTAATGACGTCATTTTCCTTATTTTTTTTAAAAAATTTTTTCCCTTGCCAACACGCTTTGACCTTTCTCTCCCATATATATATATATAAATCAAAAGAAGTCAAACCCAGTTTTCCCTCCTAAACTACTGATGTCACTAATGACGTCATATTTCTTTTTACTTTTTTGTTTTCAATTTTTTTCCCTTGCCAACACGCTTTTACCTTTCTCTTCCTTTATTCTCTTTCTCAATTATATATCTCATCTCCGTCTTAGCATTTATTCAGTTTATCTTTATACCAAACTCTCCCAATTTAATAAAATGTGTCTTCTTTCGTCTCCAACATCAAGTCGTCCGAGTACAAATCCAAGCAAATAATATTTTGAAAGTCTCGTTTTCTTTAACTGTCATGTAGTTAATTACAGTCTTCCCTTCTCTTCCTCCTTTGAATCGTTGATTTACATCTCCGTTGTTGATTTTTTTATCTCTTTTTTAGTTGATAAATCAAAAAATGTTTAAAAGTTTCGGATACATGGCATTAAATAGTGAAATTTTATCTGCTTTTTTAAATTTTGGGCATATTTCTGCTGAATTCTTTATATCTATAGAAATTCAACGATTATTTATTCACAATCTGATCTTCTTCTGTAAATGCGATAATTTACTAATAATATTATTACGTATAAATTAATAGTAATAATTACTAATTAATTAACATTATTAAATATTAATTACATCAATATTTTATTACTAATGGCACCAAGGTGCACATGTTGAGGACCGTCAATAGTTTTGTACATACTCCCTCCATCTCGATTATTTGATCTCATTTACTTTTTCATAAGGATTAAGAAATGTGTGTTAGAAAGGTACATTTTGTGATTTGTACTCTTAGTTTGTCCATATTTAATGAATAAAATTCAAAATTAATAGTGATAATTAAAGTATTAAATATGGTTATATTTGTAAAGTAATGTAAATTAAACATTTAAATATAAAATGAGACCATATATTTGGTACATCCTAAAAACAAAATGAGATCAAATAATTGGGATGGAAAGAGCAATTAATTGAACTTTCTTGCTTTTTCAAGTATTTAATTTACTTTAATAATGTTCCTCTATTAAATGACATGATCATACTCATATCGTGATGTGAATTTTTTACATATTATCTAAATGAATTATGTTTTGACACAAGATCATTAAATCATAAGAAAGTATAAATTTATTGTTCGTATAAATTTACTCCCATATGACTATGTTTTAATATCTTAATATTCATTATTTCTTTTATAGATTATTAGCTGAATTTGTGGCTACGAATTTATTGAATATTAAGGATAGACCTCTTCCACTAAGACATATGTACAAAAAGAAAGAAGATTGCATATGGAACTTTGATTATTATGTGAATTGTGGAATGAATATAGATTGTCTTTTCAATGTAAGTATATTAGATTGGTACTATCATTAATGCTATTTCCTCCATTGATACATGCTTTGTGTTTTCACATTTTAAGAATATGTTTAACTATTGTAAATTAATTTAAAAACTTTCACATAGTTAAATTTCAAACTTTTTTTTTACCCGTACATCGCACGGGTGTTACACTAGTAACATATAATATACTCGAATTAATCATGAATCGATAAATATAGCACTTGATTGTTAATTTTAGATGGTGCCCTTTTTCTAATAGTTTCCTTATCTTACATTATATAAAGTTGTATACATCCGCCTTTAAGAGTTAGCTAATAATTGTTGCCCCCAAACCACAAGCCAAACTCTAGCGCAACATCATGCGAAAGAGCCAAACAATATCATGCGACTTATTTAGCCCTCCGTCGACTGTACTCTTTCTTTTTTTTTTCCCCATTTGTATTTGAACATAAAAATCAAATTACTATTTATTCTTGTATTTTTCAGGAGCCAAAAAAAAATAAAAAAAAAAATAATAATAATAATAATAACAACAACAGAATTAGAGGTTATTCTGAAATGGTAAATGACTAGCGGGCTTCCAAACAGGTGAGGTGACCAAGTTGACTTGCAGGAGTTGACACAACGGCCCTCCGTCCTTGCATTATTATTGAACCTGCAGGGACATACAATTTGTGGCTCAAATTAAGTCAAATTATCAATACATATAAAGTTGATTTTTCTTCATTGACTCTTGTCTTTCTGTCTTTTATTGGTTTTATATATACCCATAATAACAATAAGGGTTAATTACACATAATGTCTTGAACCTTTAAATATGTATATATCATATCATCAACTTTTAATTTTCCTCCTTTGGATCCTCAACCTGTAATGAAATTCCTATCTTTAGTCCCTCTTGACGGAAAATGTCTAATTCGTCCGTTAAGTCAAGAGCATTTTGGTAAAATATAAAAAATAAATATTTTAATTTTTAAAAAAAAAAATGAGGGAGGGGGACCCCCACCCCCAAGAGGCTGCCGGGGATGGCAGAGGCTGCCATTTCCGGCAACACGCGGGGGGCGAGGGGCGAGCAGACTGTCGGAAATGGCAGCCGCCTCTATGCTGCCGGAAATGACAGTAACACCCCCTCCCGGCAACCCCCAAGAGGCTGTCGAGGAAGTCACTCTCCCACTATTTTTCATTTTTTTTTTAATTTCTTTAAATAAAAATATTTATTTTTTATATTTTACCAAAATGCCTCTGACTTAACGCACGAATTAGACGTTTTCATTAAGATGGACTAAACTGGGGATTTCATTAAAGGTTGAAGACTCACAAAAGGAAAATTAAAGGCTGAGGAAGTGATCTGTAAATATTTGAAAGGTCGAGGACGTTAGGTGTAATTAACCCTAACAATAATGCTAATCTCCTTTGATATCCGTAGAAATTGACGCGCTTTATTAAATAGATAAAATAGACTTGATTATTAGATGATTCGCTTTACAAAATCAAAGTATAGGTAACATAAAACCTACAATATAGACCATCTCGTTTCCATTCATCGCTACAATGGTCAGATATCATTAAATCATCAACAACTTCACTTTGTTGGTATTTTTGTGTATTGTCTAGATGTGTTCTCTTTAGTATTTTGAGGATGTTTTCTGTTTTCAAATTTTCGTAAATGCTGAAAAACGTTCTCTTCCACGCTTTAAAAATCGTTTTTGGAAATAAGCCAAAAATTTTGTTCACAAAATGGAAATCAACTTGATAAATAATGAGCTAATACTTATGTAGCATATTTCAAAGACATTGTTGTCTAGGTTTAACTCTATTGTTGATGAAATCATTGTCAGCGGTGAATAGAAGGATAAACATCATAAAGTCTAGAGAAGTAATAAATATTAACATTTTATAGCGTACGTAGAACAAATTCTATGCCGTATTGGTGAAACACAGTATTTGTTGCAGAGTTGGAGCAAACAGGGACTGTTTTTCACTTGTGGACAAACAATATGTGCCTGCATAACATACAAGACAATTCATACGATTCATTGCATCATCATTTCATTCCAATTGCAATTTCCCAAATTCAAGTTTTTATATGTTTGTGTTGGTTGGAGAGAAGTAATTATGGAGAAGAAATTACATATGCGTTGTTACTTGTTCATGAGGGTGAAGCAGGGAGAGAGAAA